>JAUELF010228049.1:0-23882 GCA_031471495.1 Clinocardium nuttallii
GAAAGAAATTTATTTTTTGAAAACATCGGTTTCTACTGTTCTAATGATATGTTGCTCTTTGTGAGAAGATTTACTACTCAGAAAGAGCAATTTATCAGATATACACTGATTTGCCAACAGTATTTAGTTTACCTGAATACACTCGAACCTGTTATATTCAATTGTGTATGCGCTACATACATACTGTACTGAGGAGAAATAGTTACGTTTAGCTGTAAATATGGCCAACACATGGGCTAACGATGTACACGTGTATGTATGCGCACTTGATATGTATGAGTAGGCCTATATGCATACGTCTGTGTAATCATGCGTACGTGTGTGTATCTATGTGTATGTGTGCATGTATATATGTATATGTGTATATGTATTTATATGTATATATGTGTTGATGTACATGTATTTATATGTATATATGTAGACGTGTATATGTATGTATATGTATATATGTGTTGATGTACATGTATTTATATGTATAGATGTGTTTATGTATATGTATGTACACCTTTTCTTCTCACCCTCTATTGTTCATCTGTTTTGATTTCTTATTCTCTCTATCTAGATTTTAAAAAATCTATCCCCTTCTCATCTGTCTGTCAATTACTCAGTTATATCTTATCATTTGTACATTTACTATTGCCCCTCAGAGCACTTCATATTTCGTTTCAGTGAGGTGCTCCTCAGGGGTATATAAGAACAATGATACTCGGGTGGTTCTGCTCATCCGAGCAGAATATCCAGAGTATTCACAAACAATAACTCTGTATTTGTTGCGTTTATAACGCCGGCGACTAAATCTTTAATCGTGTTACAGACTTCACATGGGAGGACGAGTTGTTATTAGGATAAACGTAGTGTAAATGTCTCGAAAATATTACGGTTAGGGTTGTTTAAAAATACTAAGTTAAGATATAATTGAGTATCATGTTTCCAATGTTATAAGTTTGTATTTGATTATCCTCGTATTTCATATCGGTGTATGCTATTTACGGTAATTTACTCGTCCCTGATAAGATGCAGGAAACGCTAATGCTGAAGTATAATTACATTATCAGCAGTAAATACAGCATTTCCTCTTTTAAGTAGTTGCTCAGCATTACTGATTGTTCTGTTCAAATTCAAAGAGATATATTGATGTGTGTAGATTGCATTTAATGTTTATGTACAAATCTCTTGAATAGTAAAATTTATAGACTATTTCTAGTCTATAAATAACAAAACAATGGGTGCGATAGCAGCTTGCTCTCTGACTGGCTAATTAGTTTACATATACATCATTCATTTATTTCATTAACTTATACGGATTTAGAAAATATTAAGACTTAACATGTTTCTGTACTGTTTATATTTGACGTTGAGTTAAAATTAAGCCTTTACTGATATGGTATAAAATGTCTGGTCTACTTTTTAGACATACGATGACAATTTCAACCATATATGTGAACAGTTCATGTCTTCAATAACTTATTTTTTCTCAATGTTTAAAAGTAGTCTGCAGCAAAGGTTTTCAATGTTTTAAAACTAGACTTCTGCAAAGGTTTTCAATGTTTTAAAAGTTGACTGCTGCAACGGTTTTCAATGATGTTGCATTAAACATGGATAGGGTGAGATGACATTTTATTGTGTAAAGATGTAAATCCCAAACCTTTTTCTTTTTCTGTTAAAAAACAAATAAAACAAATACTAAATTAATCATGAAATTATTTATGTAAATTTTCAAAAATACTGGAAGAAGTCCTTAATGTGTATAATTAGTGTATATTTAGATTATGAATGTCTTACAGCGATATTGATGAATTGCATCAATTTCCTCTTGTAGATATATTTAAAATTCTCATGAATTTTGGCAGCGATCGAACGTCTTGTAGATATAGACTATTCAAAAGGAATGTTATAATGGGACACTTTCACTAAAACATATGTGTGCCATATATGTTATATCTCTTTATAAAATGTCAACTAATTTTTTCGTTTGATTTCAATAATTTGATTCTCTTTTGATATATATGTTATCACTGGGATTTGAATATCTGTAAAAACGTGTTTGGTTAGGAATCGAAAAGAAATTTGATTCGATTCACTAACATGTAAATGGATTTCCATGAATTTGTCTGTGACAGCGTAGGAATACATTTTTCATGATCAATTCTAAAATTACTATTTTTCACAACACATTAAACGCATTTTGTTTTTTGAGGCCTTGTTGGTGGTACGATATAGGTGTGGTACGAACGAGACTAGAAACAGTATTAAAAAAAAATAGATCATAGATACACCTACTTTTTATTGAAATCACATACAATTTACAACTATCAAGACATCTCTCTGAACCCTAAATGGAGTTTAGTAATGGAGAGTTGGTGTAGAAAAAGATATATGAATTAAGTAAGTGTCGATATTGTATAAGGACCAGAGAACATAGTGAATGATTCCGGTCTAGATTTCGACGAGTGTCCTCATAATTCGCCTACTATACTAATTGGCATATGTTAAACAAAACTTGCTAAATCTGTCTGAGGCAATAGGTGTAAGGTTTTGTCTGTATCAGGGAAAAAGATAAGGCAGACTAGAAACCTTTTTAAAATATGCAAGTAGATATTTACCAAGAGATCTTTTCTTTCTTGATTGACTTTCACATTCGATCTTCTTTCTGTCCAAAACGTTTGAATTTAGGTCGGCATTGGTGACAACAGTTAAACCAGCGTCCTTAAACGACAATAATCCAATTCTAGTCTTATAACCAATAGGCTTAATTGAACGCTTGTATAATAATTTAATTCATGCAGATATAAATCGATTACCAATCGAAATAAACAGTTAATTATTATACATGTATTTAAACATGTGTGTCACTTTCGGCGTAATTAATCGACCAGGGACATAAAACGGTTCTATTCCATGTTCAATACTTCGTATTTCAGTTTCAAAACATAAACTGTAGGCTACGTACTCAAAAAACATTTATTTAGACATATTGTGAATCGAAGATCAGTTTATACTGAATTCTTATTATCCATTTATACTCCGACAAAGCTTGATATGTGCAGAGGTGTCGAAAATATATAATGAAAAGGTGTTCTACTTTAAACAAAAGAAATGCTTACACGAAATACTTGCTCTGCACTCGAACCACCCCCTTCACCACAGCCAAGATCATGTGACTTCATCATCTCAAACATCTGTAAAAACACAACCGTAATATCAACATATTATATTTGGCTTCAGTTTGTAAGAAGGTGTATTTACAATATTTATGCTGGTAAGCTATTTCTAGCTCATCTGTGTTTTAAACAAAAAGAGTCGGGTTATTTTGAACCCCCTTGCGTCGTCGTCATCTGTTACGTTTGCGTCGTCCCAAAACTTAACAATCCTACCTCTTTACTCAAATACCTTTCACTATTTTCAAATGAAACTTGATGCACATATTCCTCGAATCAATATGCATATATATACCAAGTCACATAACTATTGCTATAATCAGTTTTCAATGATGCCCCTTTTACGAACAGACAAAGGTTGGAATATTTTCAAAAGAAACCTGATGCACATATTCCTAGAATCAATACGCATGTCCATACCAAGTTACATAACTATTGCTATAATCAGTTTTCAATGATGCCCCTTTTTCGAACAGACGAACGTTGCCGTTCTCTCCGTGACGCTCTTATATAAAACCATATGAACAAGAAAAACATCTCGAAAATTATTTAAAAGAAATCATTTAATTTGAACAAGCAAAGGCCATTTTCTAATAAGTTCGTTTATGTGTTCCTGGTATGTTATACAAGTAACCTGCACAGTATCCGTTCAAAACGGTGCGAAGGACACGACTTGCCCAGAAAGTGGAACGCTAACGTGATGAAAATATATATACGATCCTGCTGTTTGTTTGATTTAATGTTTAGATATATGATTATTGTGGTCAAGATTTAATAATAAATAACATGTATTTGTTGCTATAATTGCTGCACCATGTTTCTGTAGATATTGCTTATGTGTCACGTTTTGTTTAATTGTTTGTTTGTCATGTCCTTAAAGAAAATGTTGTTGCTTCTTGTTTAACTTAGTAGTGTTGCTGTAAAGTTATTGAATCAATACTTTGTTGGTGTTGTTGTGTCATGATTTTATGGTATAGTGTCCGCGTCATGCTTTTTTGTTGTGATATGGTTTTATTTGTATTGAGTTATGTGCTTATTGATATTGCTGCTGAGGGATGTTTTCTATTAAGTAATGTTTGTATTGGTATCGTAAAGTACGTGTTACAAACTAGTAACTAAACAGCAAACTGTAACGAACATAATGTTTTAAAAAGTTTAAAAAGACAAGTTTGCAATTGGATAACGTTTTTGTTGGCATTGCTGTTTAGTGAATTGTGTTAGTATTGATGGTATGTATTGTCTGTCTGTAACATTTCTGACCTGATTGAACGCCATTATTTCTTTTAATGTTTTGAAGCAAGCATAAGCGAATTTTAACTTTATTTGCTTGTTTTGAAGATAGGTAATGATTTTATTATTATTGCGGTTGTGTCATGTTTTGTTGGCAGTGTAATTTTCTATGAGTATATTTAAGGAATTAGTGACTGCTTGGTATCACTTATATGTCATGTTTTGTTTAAAATCGTTTATGGGATCATGAAAGTTTATCAGAATATTTATCTCGATAACATCTTGGACAAGTTTGAAACAGGGTCATGTGGGTTAAAAACTAGGTCACTTGGTCAAATTTAAGGGAAATCTTGTTAACACTCTGAAATATACACATTTTGGCTTGAGCATATTGAAACTTTGTCAGAATGTTTGTCTTAGTAATATCTAGGTCAAATTCCAAACTGGGCCATGTCCGGTCAAAAACTAGGTCACAAGGCCAAATTTAAGGAACATTTTGTTAACACTCTGGAAGCCACATTTTTGACTTGAGCATGTTGAAACCTTGCCATAATTTATGTCTTAGTAATATCTAGGCCAAGTTCGAAACTGGGTCATGTCCCGTCAAAAATTAGGTCACTAGGTCAAATTTGAGGAACATTTTGTTAACACTCGCTAAATGTTTTGGCTTGAGAATGTTGAAACTTTGTCAGAATGTTTGTCTTAGTGATATCTAGGCCAAGATTGAAACTGGGTCATATCGGGTCAAACACTAGGTCACTAGGTCAAATTTAAGGAATATTTTGTTAACAGTCAGTTGAACGACACAGGGTATGGTGGTCCTCTTGTTCAGTTACATACCTGCTAGTGTCTTATGTGTTATACCATTGACAAATTACGTGAAGCAAACGACGTGCATGTATATTGTATAACCCTTTCTCACATTCGCACAAATATTGACCAATTCATCATTAAAAACAATCTTTTTGGAAACTGTACAGACTATTGTACCAAATGGAGTCATTTCACATTAAAGCCCATTTTTTTGTTGTTACAAAGTTTGTCTTTTATGCAGATGCGTCAACACGTGATTGCACGGTGGAAAAGTGTTTAGTTGGAATACCTTGCTTTTGCGAAGGACATTGTTGTTATCCAATAACAGAAGTGCCTTATCCATTACGTTTAATCCAACCCCCATACCCGGTGAACCAGATATCGTCAATCTGCCCAAATCATTTGGACTATATGTTGGAAAGTCTGTTTCCAATTTCAGCTATAATATAAAAAATAAAATGAAAACCTTCTTACAAACAAAACTGATATAATTTAAATCAATGAAGCCAAAAATTGTCCATTTATCTAGTTCTTCTTTAAGTACAGCACCCCTCACACATACATACGCTTTCTGGCTGCTGTTTCCGCTATGTGCTCATAAGTGCACTGTAGAACATGCTACATTAATATGTAATACTAGATACACTTTTCTATAAGTTTCCACTATTAACAATACGTTGGATAATTAATCTATGGTATTAATGATTCTTTGGTTGAGTGAGCAATGTGATTAATTAGTGAATTAACCAATTACTTACCCCTGGTCCAAGACATTCTTGCTTAAGTGAAAACTTTGTGGAATCCGCTACGAGTTGTCCATTACTCGTTAGGAAGAACCCGACAACGCGGGCTTCAGGCGCAATTTTCTTCTGAATATCCTCAGATATTACCTTGGCAGGGTCAGTCGAAGGGGGGAAGTAGATATGGTCAATATACCTTCCCCTTGATAGAAACTGTGGAAAAAGGTAGTCTTTAACTTTGACAATGAACTATTTATGATCAAATTGCCTCTTTAAGCCCTTCCTATTACATCAATTACTGCAGCCGACGGCTGAAAATACGTCTACAATTGTCATGTAGGTAACACTATTGAAACTCTCTAGATATGCATATGTCATTATTGAATCGGGTTGGAAATAATTGTGGCTCATAGAGAAATAACTTATTAAGATCAGTTTCTTTTTTAGCAAAATATTTTTTGAAACTTATCTGATGCAAAGGCAACCCATATTATCCCCGTGCCATAAGTATGTATTGCATATTAAACATCCGTCACATCTTATTTATAAATTTACTCAGGATTTTATAGCTTCAAATATTACCTTGTTCAACTGTTTTGCGCAATGAAAGTGTCATAAACTAATTACCCTTGTACAAACGCTTAATCACGTGTCAAACCTGTTTTATAACTATAAATTAAATTATAAAGAGTCTTAATATTATTTGCCCGATGTTGTCAAAGTCGTCTGAAGTAGATTCGTGCAGGTATAATGTCACAGTGTAAACTTGATGGATAAATAAATACACATCATGAGAACACTTGATGAACTTTGATATCTCTGTAGCAGGAGATTTAAGTGATGTATGCAGGCAGTAGGTAATCAGGCATTGTTATTCTATTTGGCTGAAATGTTCAACCATCCACAACATTAAACTCTGGTTCAAACTGATATTGCCGGTCTCCAATAATGAAGATTCTTTCTTCAAATCTTACAAAGAAACCACTACAATAAAAGAGAATATTTCTTTTGTCGAGGTTTTTATAATTCTGATAAACAATAGTAATATTTAACCTCTTAATATCAGTTTGTTGGCATAAATGAAAAGTCAAGTAAGCTATCGTCGAAATGCATCTGTTGATAAAGGATATTAAACATGTGGAGGGTTTATTAAGGAACAAACAAAATAAATCATTTTTAATCCCCCCCCCCTCCCCTCCCCCACCCCCCTAAAAAAATGTTTTCATAAAATTATGCCGACATATCATTTAGCAAATAAATGTCATTACTTAGGAAAGAAAACACTAATTCATGCACAAAATATGAACATTTCACAACGTTGAGTGCACGTTTTCTTTTTCAAAAATATTTACTTCATATATATATATATATATTAAATGTATTTAGTTCCGTAGAACAAAACCATAAATTGTGTTTGTGTATGTATGCCTAGCAATAAACTTATAACATAACAATTAGGCAAAGACGTATAACACTCGTTATAGTCTTCATTTTGTGCATAAGTCGTTTACAAGTCTGAACGCGTGCAAAACAGTGCATCACCGCAAAGTCCATACTACTCCAGCAATTATAAAAAGGTACATGTAGAAGGTACAGATCAAAGAGGGTCATTCGTAAGTGTATGTGATAACGTTTGCAAAAGTCTAATCCATGCAAACACGAGTACCCCGTAGGCTTTTTCTTGTATTTGAGAACACAACGTTCAACATTCTTTTTCTGTCATGAACTAGATCTGAGATGTCTGCAATTGTTTTGAAACAGTTGTGAATATTGCGTATTTTATATTTCGGAATAATAATCCACAGGTCTCATCTGTGCCTAATTCGTTGACAAACGTGCCGAAAAAAATGAAATTATTACAGATAATGGTTGTTAAGTATTATACTTTACCACTGACATTATTCCCGTGTCCCCAATACCTTGTACAGTAGCCTCAATAATCATCTTACCTCCCTGAAGTGAAAAAAGTACTGAATAAGCACGTATAAATCGCTTCAATCTGAATTAACTTAAAAGGAAGCAACGTATCTAGATAAACGACATAACTTATTATATCAGGGTATTCCCGAACGCCGATGGTTGATGAAACTGAATATGTGGGACGTAGAACCTATCTAATCTACACTCCTTAAGGAAATTAAGCGTACTTATAAAAGAATATATGCCGAAAACACCTTACATTCTTCGTTTCATTAAGTAAAACGTTCATGGTATAAACAAATAATAAACATTTAGAGATGGTTTCCAGGTTAAAGAACATACGAGTTTCAAACACTTAAACTTCTAGGAATGTTAGGTAGTTGTAATCGTGAGTTTATCTTGACCCAAAACTTCATTTCGCATATACAGTCCTGCGCTTTTATACAAGATTTCCACTTTTCCCCAAAATTTCCAGTGATGGGCATTTAATTACAACACCTTTGCTTGTCATGATACCGCTGATAGTATCCTCCTGAATTGTTTTATGATCCTATCAAGTTTCAAGATTATAGTCTTAGCTGGCGAATATATGCATGAATGTTTCTAGAAATAACTAACACTGAGATTTTCAAAAGAGATATTTTTTTATCTCAATACATTATAATAATTTTGTTATGAGACAAAAGTAATAGTAACAGGCTGTTATCACTTAAAACTATAATAACAATATAAACATAATAATGTATTTAAATTAATGCTGAAATAACCCTTTCCCTCATTCGACAGTATTGCAGCAAACGACTTTGAACAGTTTTAGTCAACATTGGAAAATCTCTATTATTGAATGGATAACCTATGACAAAAAGTGGAAAACATTGTGGCAAAAGGAGAAATTGCACGTTTTGTACAATTCCTTCTTTTGTCACTATGTTTTCAAAAGGCGGTCTGTTGCAGAGGCGTCAGAAAGCGTCTTTATTAGGGAAAGGGATAAGGTTTGTTTAAGTTTCAAAATTATAGTCTTAGCTGGGAATAAATGAACATTTCTAAAAATGACGAAGACTGAGATTTTCAAAAGAGATGTTTTTTTTATCTCGATACATTATAACAATTTTGTTATAAGACAAAAGTAACATTTATTTTCTAAAGATTAGATTGAATAAGTAATAGGCTGTTATCACTTAAAAACTATAATGAAAATATAAACATAATTATGTATTTACATTAATGCTGAAATAACCCTTTCCCTCATACGACAATTCAGCAGCAGACGACTTTGAACAGTTTTTGTCAAACGTTGGAAAATCTCTTTAATTGAATGGATAACCTATGACTAAAAGTGGAAAACATTGTGGCAACATGAGAAATTGCATGTTTTGTGCAATTTCTTCTTTTGACACTATGTTTTCAAAAAGCCGTCTGCTGCAGAAGCGTCAGAAAGCGTCTTTATTAGGGAAAGGGATAAGGTTTTTTTAAGTTTAAGATTATATATTCGTAGCTGGGGATTAAATGAACATTTCTAAAAAAAAAAGGCTGAGATTTTCAAAAGAGGTATTTTCTATCTCAATACATTATAATAATTTTGTTATAAGACAACATTATCATTAATTGTCTAAAGATTATATTGAATTAGTAATAGGCTGTTATCACTTATTACTATAATAAAAATATAAACATAAATATGTATTTACATTAATGCTGAAATAACCCTTGCCCTCATACGACAATTTTGCAGCAGACGACTTTGAACAGTTTTTGTCAAACATTGGAGAATCTCTATAATTGAATGGATAACCTATGACTAAAATTGGAAAACATTGTGTCAAAAGGAGAAATTGCACGTGTTGTGCAATTTCTTTTTTTTGTCACTATGTTTTTTAAAAAGCCGTCTGCTGCAGAGGCGTCAGAAAGCGCTTATATGAGGGAAGGGATAAGGTTTTTTTCCACAGATCTTGGAGAATTGTCGGAAAAAATACCCTTGCCATATGATTCCTTTAATTAACCCTTTCCCTCATACAACAATTTTGCAGCAGACGGCTTTTCTTGTAAAGAAATGGAAAATCTATATAATTGAATGGATAACCTTGACAAAAAGTGGAATTTATTGTGAAAAAAGGAGAAATTGCTTGTTGTGAGCAATTCTTTTTGTGTCACTATGCTATGCATTTAAGCTACTACAACAGAACAAGTCAGTCAAGTAGTAATGCTTTGTGCAAATAAACTTTCTGAGGCCTGTTAATACAGTGTTCAATGAACATTAGTCTGAGACCTTTTAATACAGTGTTCAAAGAACATCAGATAACTTAGTATAGTTTAAAAAAAAAAAGTATTTTATCTCTAACACATGAACTTAATAGACAAAAGAATAAAACATTTCAGTGTCATTATTATTTTTCAGAAGTTTCATTCATCGTTCTTTCTGTACACTAAAACTGGCATGAACCATACAACAGCATTACTACGTAGACAGCATAGTGCAAAATGATCAGACTAAAGGCACACAATCACATATTCAATGATGACTACAAAATTAATCCAACGAAAAGTGTTTATAAAAATTTAGTTCCAAAGCAGCATCGCCATATAGTCTCTATTTCTCTTCAATTGATAATTTCTTTTTTGCAGTTTTCCTGAAACAACAAATTCAAGTAGATCTAATAATATAAGTACATATAAGTAAGTGTATAAGATAATATATGCAAAGCAATAGATATTAAAATTATATACAAATTTATGGCTTCATGCAAAACGGTTGTAACTTAGTCTTGTTACAAGATGTAGTTACAACCGTTTTGGATGAAGTTCACGAAATGTGAAAATAAAATAGATTTGCAAAAACGCCATGGCGTATTATATAACAAGGGTTATATTGCGTACAGAAAATGAACAAAATACTATTCAATGTACGCATACAAAATTTAGATATAATTAGTAAAGTTTGTATAAGATTCAAAATATAAACTTAAAAAACATCAATCTTACTTTGGTGTCGATGTAGCCCTTGGTTTCATTTTTCTCCTTGCTCCTTTTTGTGGCGTCTCTTCTTGTTTTCTCTTTTTTGAGTGACGTTTAAGCTTTATGAGCATTTCTGCTTGATCTGTTATAATAGCTTCTTGAATATCTTTAATCTTTGAATCAGCACCAAAATCATACTCTATAGTTCCATCTGCTAATTGTTTTAGACAACCCTTTTCTAGAAACTTTGGCAATGGTGCTTCATCGCTACCGGCCGTATGGTAGTAATCTACTAAGCACTGGACGTTCTTGCCTAGATTTTCAATAGCAGAGGCAGGAGGCATCCAATTCTGTGGGTTTCTGTATTCGTGAATTGTGTTTGCTTTCGGTGGCAAGATAGAAAGCTGTCTGACCTCAGCATATGTGAACTGTTTAAGATCCACCGATTTTGGCGCATATATAGTTTTCACTAGTTCTTTGAATAATTCGACATCAAATGTTATTTTTAACAATTTTGTGTGATCATGAATTTCCATTTTGAAAAGTCTTGACCTAAATAAATCTTCTCCCATGTATGTTTGAAGCATTTTCTTGTGGGAAATTCCATGAAACTTTGGTAAAAAATCGTTGCCTCCCAGACTAAGTGCTAGAGCTACTTTCTGTCCAATGTAATGATCTTCCCAGTACTCCTCAAGATTGGAAACGATGGCTGTGATGTTGTATGTGTCATAGACATTCCCTGGCTTTTGTAAAACAACATGTACATCATTTATGAATTTGTTCTGGTTATGAGGAGATCTTGGCCAGTGTGAGGCAATAGCAAACATATGAAGTGGGACTGCGTCAATGTCGCCTGAAGAAACAAAACTAACAGCAGATTCTGTGCCATTTAGCAAAGTTTCATAGCGCATCAGCCAATCTATTTGTGCAAGTTCAGCTTCTCCTTTGATTTGCCTAATGTCATTTAACACACTTAGTTTTGGAGGTTCATTTGGTGAAAACTCAGCTCTGACTGGGTTTGTGTACTTCCCCTTTGGGTGAAAACATGTTTCAACGACGCAGTTACATGAAACCATGTGCAATTCGCTGTCTACGTCAACCGTGATGTTTGTTGGTAGGCGTATCTCTTCAATATGTGTTGCCAAATATGTACTGATAAGATATTTGCCCTCGGCTGATGATGTTATTGTTTTTTTGTCGAATTTTTGAGTGCTTAGGATTTCGTCATTGGTTTTCAAATGGGTTATACTAAATGTTGTTTTCTTTTGTCTCTGGTCTCTTGTTGCTGATTTAAAATCATCTGGAGTAAACTGGTATTTTTCTTCACAAACTGCAATATGATGCAGTTTTGGAAGTTGAATTTTTGTCTTCATGAGAACTGCGTTTTCAACATATTTGAGGTATTGCTTGCCAGTGGTAGATTGTGTTTTAAATTTTACACCTGCAAACTCAATAGTTGCTATGGTAGCTGTCTGTGAGATTTTTTCTGGTAGAGATTTCTTTGACAAATAAATGAGACCACTTTCCTCAAAGTACTTTTCACAGTTTAATTTGGAGACGGTTTTGTCTGTGCTGCGCCCTTTCATCAACAAATCCATCAGTGCTGTTTTAACTCCACTTGATTTCATCACCTTTGGTTTAGAGCAGTCTGGCTTGACTATCGCTTGACAAGCGTTCATTTCTGAACTCAAACAGTCCATTTTCCTGAATTCCTTTTTAACAAGTTTTACTCTGGTTTCCTCTTTCTTTTCACGTATGGTTTTGTTTGACTGCAGTATTTTCACTGAAGTTCGTTTAATTGTGACCCCCCTTGAGCTTCTCAGCTTTTGCAAAAGTTCCTTTGGACCTTCAACCTGGCAGATATCCGGTTCATCTAATTTGGAACATCCAAAAAGGTTTGAGGCTGCAATGTATTTCATGATAAGGTACTTTCCGACATTATTGGTGTTCATATCAAGTATTGCGTTTGACAGAGCAGGCTTTCTGGAATCATATACATTGTAAACATTTTTGTCTTCTCTCATAGATATTCCATTCTGTCTAAGAACAAGATGTATCACCTTACAAACATATTTAGCATCTGTGCTTGAAACCCTAACTCCTAGAAGCTCAGATGTTGTTTTATCTTTAACTGGAACAGATTTAGTGCCCACTGCTGCCTGGTGTGCTTCGTTTAGGGTATCGAGCAAGGACATTCGTGGTATGATTGATGTCATTGTGGATCCGGAGCGAAATGCTTTTATAGCATCCTTGTGGTCAATCTCTCGCTGGGTGTCCAGAGCAAAGTTTATCTCGCTGCCTGGAATTGGATTGCTGAACAATGCATGTTTCATGTTTTGATAATATGTGCCACATCTGTAATATTCATGAAGCAACTTTGTTGTAAATGCGGCATAAGATGAAGCCCCGTTCATAAAGGAAAATGGTAAACTGGACTTGACAGATGCTATAAGTAGGTTATAGCCTAGCTCTCCACCAAGTCGTTCAGCCAAAGCTATGCAACTGACTTCATCGCAATGCATCATGAGGTCATAATGTAGAGAAAATGTGCCATTTGTTTGCCTCCCATCTTCGAGAAATTTTTGGAAACCCATCCAATCATTGTCAGGTTGTTCAGAGGCAAGAACATTGCGTTTCAGTTCTGCCTGTTTGTCCGAGTCAAAAGTATGTAGGTATCTGATGTAAAATGACATATGTAAAGCAACTGAGAGTCTACGAATGTATTTTGTTGCCATCTCGATATGTTCCGCTGAGATAAGTTTTCGCCACTCTTGAAATTCCTCGTCTCTCATATACTTCAGTATATGTAATATGCCAGCGTCCTTGTATGCACTGCAAAGAATAGTTATCTTTGATTTGCGTAAATGCAATGATGGAAACTCTGGAAGGAAAGTCTCATACTTTCTTGTACTTTCTCTCAGTTTGAACAAATTCGAAGCTATCTTATGATCCGGTGCAAACAGGATTTTATGGCTGTTGGTTTGCATACTGTCAGTCTTAACTAGAACTTCATCTAATATTTCCTTCAGCTTTTTTATGTCATCATCTCTTCCAATGGCCGGCGGTGGGTGCTTTGTGAGGAAAGGAGGAGACTTGTACTGTACAAATTCAAGCTGAAGTAGCATTCTGTTCAAGTACTCAACATCCTCATTATCGAGGTCATTGCAAGACATCTCATCTGAATCGTATGATTGGTTATCCTCTTGATCGCTTAGAACTTTTACGATGAACGAGTCTTCTAGCATCTCATTGCCCTCCGATACATCTCCAACTGATGTTGGGTAAGGAGCACTAATACTGTCAATATCGATATCTGGAATTGCATCAAAGCAATCAACCTCTAGGATGTCTGCTGGTGAAGCTGATGCAATGTCATTCAGATGTTCAACTGCAGAAATATCTTCCTCAATCTAGTGAAATAAGAATTAACGTTTTTTTATAAGTAGTATAGGCATAATGTCGGTATTTAGTGTGTCATTTGGACAGTTTCATTT
This sequence comes from Clinocardium nuttallii, assembly GCA_031471495.1. Taxonomy (NCBI): domain Eukaryota; kingdom Metazoa; phylum Mollusca; class Bivalvia; order Cardiida; family Cardiidae; genus Clinocardium; species Clinocardium nuttallii. Next base: position 14,308 of record JAUELF010228049.1, read on the forward strand.
ATAAAACCATTGTTAACTCGCCTTGTCTATACCATTGTATCTTGTTATGAATGAAGCGACTAAAATATAATGTTGATATCATATAAGTCGAAATGGGGCATTGTCTAACAGTTATTTGAGTCCGAGTTATTGGTTTTACTGTATATGTGTGTACTCATTACAAGCATTAGGGACAAGGATAGTAGACTAAGTTTTGTTTGAGTATCTCGCACTGCCATATAATGACAACTAAAAGACATTTTTAAAGGCAATTCGAAAAGGACATGCTAATATGAAACAAACAAGACTGAAAAGAAAGCTATATTTGTTTGTATATTCGAAATGTTATTTGAGTCCGAGTTATTGGTTTTACTGTATATGTGTGTACTCATTACAAGCATTAGGGACAAGGATAATAGACTAAGTTTTGTTTGAGTATCTCGCACTGCCATATAATGACAACTAAAAGACATTTTTAAAGGCAATTCGATAAAGGACATGCTAATATGAAACAAACAAGACTGAAAAGAAAGCTATATATTTGTTTTACATACCTCACATTCCTCAAGATGTAACGAAGCTAATGACATATCTATGGCACTGACTTCCTCATTTGCTTGCTCGTTTCGTGTAATAACGTCTATGGCACTGACTACCTCGCTGACATGCTCGTGTTGTGTAATATCTTCTGAAAAACAAAATGTACTTCATACTGTCATTATAGGGTCATATATGAAAAATTGTTATGAATAGTGAGATTTTAGAATGATTGTAAAAGGGACAAAAAGGTTCAATGTGTTTTGAAATACAGTTTGTTTTGCATTTATATTAGTAAGAATAGAATAGAATAGAATATAGTAGAATATTACACTAACATTTTTATACCTGAAAATATTTGTCGCCAGAAGGTCCTGTATCCAAAGCTGAAAAGCTTTTGGCAATTTGTCATCAACCTTTTCTGTAGACCTGAGAGTGTCAGCAACAATGAGTCAACATCATCTCTTTTCAACTGTGCATCTTTCTTGCATTCGCAGAATTCCTCCATTTGGTCACATTCATTGATATGCCAGCTGTTCACTTCAGATGAATCTCTTGGAATTCCTTTTACAGTTATCGGTAGGGTACATAGCTGCATTGATCTTGATTCTCCAGGATCTGGATCTGCTCGCTTTTTCAGTCTAACCAGATTGTCCATCATTAATATAAGAACACAATCTCGCAAACTTACACATGCCACTTTTTCACCAGCTGCAGACAAGTAGGTCATAGGGTATTTCTTTAAATATGTATTATAGTACGTTTTCTCACTGTGTGTCAGTCCTTTGAGTTTGTCCTCCGCAATTCTAATACCCTGAGTAATTCCACTTGATGATGTCAGATTGAATACAGCAGATATTGAATGGTAATTTAAAGTAAGTTCCTGTGTGTTCATATCTTGTATGATTCCAAAGTAACGTTTGTTACGTGAATTCAAAAACGTGTCATATTGGCAATATAATCTTGTATATTTCTTCGCCAAAAATGATTGTTTGTCATCAGCATGCTTCATTGTTACCTTGTTTATAAAACCTTCGAAGAGAACTTGAATCACGAGAGGGGTTTCAAGGTACCACTCTTGAATAACATCAAACGAGTTCATTGATAATGGTTTCATAAGCTTATCTGAGCAACATGTTTCACAGTTTGTAATTCCGTCAAAATATACATCCTCTCTTTCATCATTCCTCCATATATGTAACACATGATCATGTAACTTTCCAATCAAAAAGTCATCCCTAATTTCAAACCGTTTGAGCTCACCTTCAGAATCAATGTATGGATTCAGTGATCCATTGCTAAAGAAAACTATTTCACAAAAAGCTTCTTTGTGTCTTTTTTCAAGAAAAGATGAAATGACGGTAGCAATGTCAGAAAAGCTGTCGACACAGTCTTGTGAAAGGTCTATGTATGCATGAATACCAGGACTGTGGCTACAAGACTGTGTACAGTCTACACAGACAATGTGTTTTAAAGCTGAGGAATCTGGAAGAGATTCAATGGTGTCTAGTTCAAGCATCAATGGGCTATGCCTGAACTTGCCCAAAACACATATTCTCTGCTTACTCTCAGCAATTTCTTTACGCCTTAGTCTGTAAGAAATTTCATTTTTTGATATTTGAATCATTAAATCTGAAATGTCTTTGACGTTTTTCAAGTTTTCTAAGAAAAAAGCTTTCTTTGAAAGAAGACTATCATAGGATTCTGAAGCTATGTCAATGGAATGTGACCTCTGAAAGTGGTATTCGAAAAAACAAATTCGTTGCCATTCCATGGAGCTAAAATCATCTTTATAATGTTGAGTGAGTGTTTCTAAGCTACTCCCATCAATAGCAACTTTCTCCTTGATTTCCTTATCTAAGACACTTTTTTCCTTGGATACTTCCTTGTATATATTTAAGAGAGTATTAATATTTGCTTGATTGGCAATGTCACGTTTTACGATACAACGATGTATTTCCTTTGTGATGTGTCGACAAATGTCAAACTGGCTGGAATGCGCATAGCAGAAGTAGACTACAGTATGAACCCGGAAGGCTGGTTGACCATTGATTTGTTGAACTGCGTGGTCTTTTCCTTTAAGCCAAGAAAAAACGTTACTGTTTCTCATTTGTGATTCATTTGGCTGTGGTTTAGATTTCAATAAGGTTGTAAATTCCGAAAAAGATACATATTCGTTTCCATTTTCATCCTTGTGAATAGTCAAGTCCTTCAAACAATTGATTTTAAAGACCGTACTGAGATTTTGTTCGTAGTCGAATCTAAAACAATGAATGACATTTAGTTTAACATTATACATTCATTTTATTTTATATTAAAGCACTACTTATGACAAATAATGTTTGTATGTATGGATTTAACCTATATTTTAAGTGCATATACACAGCATTCCATAAATCGTTGGAAAATATTACAGGCAAACATTTTAAAAAGTAAAACCTTAGCAACTATTAAACGCGACAATGATTTTTTTTTACCGAATATCTATGCCAAGTTATTTCCACCACCAAAAGCGTTAACATAATTAAGCATAAAACGTATCTACTCCTTGATTAAGAAGTTAAATTATTACAATCAATTAACAAAAAACGTAAAACAATACAGAATTACCTTTTCCCTGATATAGACGCTTTCTGACGCCGCTTCAGCAGACGGCTTTTTGAAAACATAGTGGCAAAAGAAGAAATTGCAGAAAACGTGCAATTTCTCCTTTGAACATAATGTTTTCCAATCAATTAAATTTTGGAGATTTTCTATTCTATGATAAAATTTAATCAAAGCCGTCTAGTCTACTGCAGATTTGCTGTATGTGGGAAAGGGTTAAACATCAAACTTTGCCTTATTATTTCATTCAATTTTGTTCAGGATTCTAAGTTTATTCAATGTCCACAACGTTCAAATAATAAAGCATAAAACTCATCTGCTCTCTAGTTAACCGTTTCCCACATGCATTTTGACGCAATAGCAGCAGGCGTCTTTTGAAAACATTGTGGCCAAAGGTGAAATTGATCATGATGCTGCAAGTAACAAAGTGTAGCCATCATGTCCCCCAAGTCTCTCTTGCTAGAGGTAATGCACTCATTTCATTGCAGTGTTGCATTATATCTAAGTGGAGAGAAAATGTCCCATTTCCCTTGTCCCTTTCTAAAAGTTCTTCAAAATCGACCCAGTGTTGTTCAGCTCCACTATCGGCCAAGGTGACATTTCGATATGTATTCTCTTTTCATTTGGGAGGAACTGTAAGTACTTTGAAAAGAAAGCTAAGTGTAGTGCAATAGATAGTCTGCGAATGTATTTGGTAGCCATCTCTATATGTTCAGCAGATATCAACTTGCGCCAGTCCTGAAAATTTTCATCCCTCATGTACTTCAAAATATGTAGAATTCCAGCATCTTTATATGCACTACAAAGTATATTGATTTTGGATTTACGCAAATGTAGGACTGGAAATTCTGCCAAAAATGCTGTGTATTTGCTGCTTGAACTCTGAAGTTTCAGGAGGTTAGATGCTATCTTATGGTCAGGGGCAAACAATATTTTGTGTGACGTTTTGTGCAAGTTATCTGTTTTCAGCAGTATATCATCTAGGACTTCTTGGAGCTTCTTTACGTCATCGTCTCTACCAAGTGCAGGTGGCGGATGTTTGATAAGTAATGGTGGGGGCTTAAATTGGTGGAAACCAAGCTTTTGCAGTGCTGGGGTAACACTATACTTTTCTGTGTGGATTGAATCTGATGGCATGGTATGCATTATTCCGTTTAAAGAAGACATGCTTTCATTCTCTGTACACTGTACCCCATTCTCAACCATCCCCTCTGTAATTATGTTATTTGTCGCTAACTCACCATCTCCCTCCTGGATCAAGTAACCAACAAATGATTCCTCTAGAATAACACTCTCTGCATCAGTATGATGATCATCAGTTGGGGCTACTAAATCGTCAAAGTCTATGTTCATCAGGACTTCTTCCTCGGTGTTGTTAAGTGCTAGATTAAATACATGTGTGTCTCCCTCATCTTTTTGTTGAGCTGATTTGGTATGATCTAAATCATTCTGTAAATATTTTAAATACAAACATTTGGTCAAATTTATAAAAGAAAACTATCGGAGCCACATGAGACTCATCTTACTGAGTAGTCGAAGAACCCGTGACAGTTTTCATTCCTGTATTATAGACTGTTTAATTCATAACAAAAACAAGAGAATTAATGGAATGTATGTGTCGTCTGCCATTTAATCAAACCTTGCAAATATTAGACAAGTGAGGTAGAAGTCAGTTCACTTTATTTAAGCAGGATACAAAGCATCAACACAATTCTATGAAAGTATTCATTTCTATTCCTAACTGTAAAATAAATGTGTCCATTTCATGGTTCATGTTCAATTAAAAGTGTGCTTAATATATTTATGGAAGTGGAAAACAGACCATCCCTAAAACATATGAAATAAAAACAAGAAAGATTCATTTCTGAACCTCATCTCAAAATAGGATATAGCATTACTCTATTTATAATACGTTATTTTATAGGACAAGCTGTGTACCTCAAATTGTTCGATTTGCATTGAAGCAAAAGTCTCCTCTAGCTCCACATCCTTGAACACTTTACTGGTAATCATATGGGTTCCATCTGTCAATGAAAGTTTAATCAATAATTACTAATCTATTTCATAAAAGGATCTTTGGTACAAATTACCTTTAGCCTCTACTGTAGCAGATGATTTCTGATAAGAGGATTTTCTTTATGATAATTTCTCACAATATTTCCAACTGTATATAAAAAACTTCTTTGTACATGTATACGTCTACAATGGTAACTATCTTTCTCTAAAGACACGTTTTAGATCATATAACAGTGAAGCTTTGCCACGATTGTGTTCTAAATGCAGTCACATACAATTAACTCCTGTCCAAACCCATTACCTTGAATCAGGGAAATATGCCATTCAACACAAAACTAGATGTTTGGCTTTACTAAGTAAATACTTCAAAAATTAATTTAAAACGCAAGTTATTATAGTTATTATGATATTTTGCTTTTATATTTACCTTGAAATAATTCGCTCCATATTTGTTGAAATCCAAAGAAACACAAAGTTTTAAATTGTTTAAGTGAAACTTTCTCTTCCAAAGACAGCTGAAGAACACACGTTTCTAAGCTGTCCTTTGTCAACTGTGTGTCCTTTTTACATACACAGTATGTTTCATTAGTGTTTGCAACACATGATGAGTCATGCCATTGATCAACATCAATTGCGTTTTGGGGAACTCCTTTCAATGTTATAGGCAAAGTGCACATTTGGAGAGATCTACTTTCACCTGGATTAGGATCAGTAAGCTTCTTCAGTCGAACCAAATTGTCCATCATCAAGATGAGTATGCAATCTCTTATACACACTTTTCTTGTAATTAAACCAGATACAGTATTGCATGTCATAGGATGTCTTCTTAGAAATGTGTTGTAATAAGTTAACTCATTGTGAGCTTTCCTCTTGAGTTTATTTTCAGCAACATTAAGTGACTGTGTGACTCCACTTCCTGATGTGATATTGAAAACAGAATTAATGCTTTGATAGTGCATAGAGAGTTCTTGTGTGTTTTTGTCTTGCAGAATGCCACAGTATTTCCGGTTGAAGACATTTAAAAGTGTGTCATAGTGTTGGTACAGGCGAGAAAACTTTGCTTCCAGGAATTCTTTTTTGTTTTCTGACCGCTGCATGGAATTTCGATTAATGAATGTAGTGAGAAGAATTTGGATAATCAAAGGAGTTTCCATGTACCATTCAGTGAGAACATCAAATGTTTGCATGGATAAAGGATTCAATAAAACCTGTCCATAGCAGCTACAACATCTCTCCACCACACAACTATTTTGAATATATTCTTGGGAATTGTCCTGATCCAACGGTTTCCAATATTTAACTATGTGTTGATTCATTTTCTCAGATATAACTTGATCACGTAATTCGAAACGCATTACCTCCCCATCTCTGTCTCTAAATTTGTTTAAACTGTCTTCTCCGAAGAAGAAAATTTCAGCACAATCTTCCTGGTGTTGCTTTTTCAAACATCCCCGTAATAGGGATGCCAAATTATCCAGTGATCTTTCATCTCGTGTGGTAGTTTCTACATATAAGTGCAATGCCCTTGAATGTTGACATGCTTTTGTGCAGTCAACACACACTACTTCAGTTATCAATTCATCATTGGGCATACTTTTGCGTAGGGTCGCTTCAAGAACAATTGGGCAGTGCTGCTTTTTACAACACAAGGAAATTGCAGTTTCATTATCACCTAGATATTTCCTTTGAGATCGGCGTTCAATTTGATGCCTTGTATCCTGTATGAGACATTGTGCCAGATTCAGTGTGGATTTCAATGATTCTATATATGCAGCCTTTTTATATAAAAGAGATTCATAAGACTCCGTAGCCATGTCAATCGGAAATGATTGTGACAATTGTAGTTCAAACAAGCAAATCTTTTTCCAGGCTTCACAGTCATATTCATGTTTGTATGAACCATTAAGTGTTTGAACATTTGTTTCAACAATACACTCCTGCTCAAAACAATCTGTAAGTAAGTTCAATTTGGTCACATCATCGTATATCTCCTTCGTTGATGAATAAGTCACATCCTTTGCAGAGAAAATGTTTGCTTGTATCTGGTGCACTACCTTTTTACATATCTCAAATGTGTTACTATGTGCAAACATGAAATGAAGGGCATGGTTAACCTCAAATGCTGCCTTTCCGTTGACGATCTTAACATGTTTTGCCTTTCCCTTTAACCACGCAAAAATGTTATTACTTTTGATGATAGAATCCCTGGAACCACGTTTCGCCCTCAGAAAAGCTGTAAAGTCTTGAAATATTACAAACTTTTGAAAGTCCTCAGTTATAACTGGTAGGTCTCGCAGCAGTGGTATAGTATTTGACATTGTTTTACTTGACATATCTGGATAAAAAAAGGTATATTGTGTTAGTAAAATAGTATCATCTCACCCATAATAATGACGTTTTCCACAACATATACAACTAGAAATAACTGTGAGTGAACTCACGAAAGGATAACCCCCTCCCCGCGCTTAAAAGACATATGGACATACGGATGGACACGGACAGACAGGGAAAATCTTGCTTCATGCACATCCTCAGGTTTTGTACTGCAACTGTGTAAAGTTTCATTAACATTAATACGGACCAGCCGTTTAGGAGGAGTAGTGCTTACAAGAAATGTGGACATACGGACAGACAGACAGGGTGATGATTCCTATATAACCCCCCCCCCCCCCCCAAAAAAAAAGCTTTGTTTGTCGGGGGTGGTATAAATACTGATCAAAAGGCGTGGTCTAAACTAGCTTAATGTCTTGCTAGTTGACCCTGGGAACATGTTAATTTGGTCGAGATTTTACATAGAATACATATTATTCAAAGTTAAACTTTGGTTTAAATGGTAGATTATGTATCAAAAACAGTTAGAACTGCTGTTGCCATTTAAACATTACCTATTACAAACTATTTTGTTTAATAAAGCTTAAAATGGGGACTTTCAGATATAGTGGTAGACATGGGTAGAGCTTTTACACAGTTTACCTGCATGTGAGAAATACCTTGCATATTAATAATTTATTTCCCATTTGTCTCATGATACATAGTAAGCAATATAACTATAAAGAATACTTAGCCAATTTAAAATTTCGAACTTCATAAAATGATTGTATTACAAGAAATTATAACAATGCATTTGTCACCGGGGGATATTTTCCACTAATATATCTGGGGAAATTTCGCTAAACCACAACACTGTAATTGTATACTATATGTATTCACTTCTTTATTGTAATCATTTAATATCACATGTCCACCATTCTTCACTTTCTAACTTCTATCACATAACTATATCATTCACAATAACTATTCAATCAATATTTCCCTTATTAGAGTCCAAGTTACAATAATTTATCTTAATTTACTTACTTCTACTTGTAATTTCCAAAGTTCCATACTTTCCAACGTCCTTCTTCTGCTGCCAAAGTTCCTAAAATTGTTTCTCCTTTCTTCCTTTTTTACAACTCATCTTTTTTTGCTTTATAAGGAGACATGTGAAAAGTTGGTCCCATGACTCCGCCTACCTTTCCTTATACAATCATTTACATCAAAGTAAAGTATTACCTACTTATCAATTTTGACCAGACCTTAAAATCAGGGCCCATACTGTTAACAGTTCTACTTGATTATTCCACAGATAAGTCTTATTACATGAACATGAACCAGATGCCATAAACCATATTGACTTATCATTACATGTGTTATTTATTATATAAGTCATATTCATAAAAATCAATCAACTTAATAACCCTAAAATTGCCTTGGTGACACATTTTCTTAAATAAACAGAAGAAATTCATAAAAGAGGTTTAGCAATAACATTATTGTTAAAAATCTTTCATTTACATTAAGAGTATAAGTTTCCTATCATTAGAACACAGTTTTAAGATAAAATCAAGATGTTTCATTTAGAATTGTTTTAGAATTTTAGAATTAACTTACCGGTACCTGTTTAGATTTGAGAATACTGTAAGCGACGTTCAAATCATAGCAGTTGAGAAGAGTTGCTCATTGTATCAATAACATTTCATAATATCATCTGATGCTACTGAAGTGAGGGATGTCAAAATGTGTCTGCCAGTTGGAAAGGGTTAATATGATCTGTTTCCCACTTGCAAACCAATGTTGACATGTGTGAAGAAGATAAGTTACAAAAGAATATTTGCTCATTATGAGAAATTTTTGTTTCTTTTCAATAATTACTTTTACACTTATGGAAAATTTCGATATTTTTGCCAGGATGTTTTCAATGTCTGCTGTAAATTTGATATGTGTGGTAAAGCGTTCATTAAAACAAACATGAAAATAATCATTCATGTGTTGATAGTTCTAATTAACTTGGCGCCGATCGGCGTCTTTCTAATGTGTGTTTTTCCGGTCAAGTGAATGATTGACTGGTTTTCTTTTCTGTATATGTGCTTAGTATTATAATATGTACAATGTACTCCGAC
>JAUELF010228050.1:0-13915 GCA_031471495.1 Clinocardium nuttallii
TATGGGAACTATTGGTTTAAAGTTAGCGTGTTGCGTGTAACTTGTTACGCTCATTGAACGGCTAGGACTATATGGGAACTATTGGTTTAAAGTTAGCGTGTTGCGTGTAACTTGTTACGCTCATTGAACGGCTAGGACTATATGGGAGCTATTGGTTTAAATACTCATTTAGTTCGCGTGTTGCATGAGAACAAAAGTTCCATAACACAGATATATTTTTTCTCCACTCTGTCTGAAATTGTATAAGCGGTATCAGTGCCAGGTTATAACGTTAACTGATTCTGCTGTTGAGCATGGACCATTGTAACAGTTTACCTTTAACCATTTCCCACATACAACAAGTCTGCAGCAGACGACTTTGAAAACATACCGGAAACACAATTTAAATGAAAGTACAATAATTGAAAAGCGTTGAAAACGTGGGGACAAAAGGAGAAATTGCTCGTTTTGAGCAATTTCTTCTTTTGTCGACATGTTTTCAAAAAGCCGTCTGCTGACGATGCGTAAGAAAGCATCTATATGAGAAAAAGGGTTAAACGGTAACATACCGTTTTGGATGCCTCATTTAAGACGATTTCGAAAACATTGAGACAAAAGAATAATTTGATCACACTGAAGGATTTTAGCAGACGACTCGAAAACTGATTCAATGGTTTAATCTATAATTACTTAATATCTATATCCGTTATTTAACACTAATCATTTGTTTTTGGTGAGGGTTTCTTTCTATCGGAGGTCTCACAGTCAATCTGCAGATTATAATTCATCGTTCCCTTACAGCTGGCGGCATACGATACACGCAAAAAAAGATATAAGGGTATGTCAGTTAGGCTGATCATAGTCCACACCAGGCATGTACCTTTAATAGTTTGAAGGGACAGATGAATTCACATCGCGACATACCATCTGTATTATATTCGTATTTCTATGCATTAGTTTTCTGTTCATTTTGTTTTTCTAATTTGCTTTGTACTCTTGTAAATGATTAATCTTCTATTTATGGAGGAACTGGAGATTTATAGAGACTTGTTTTCCTTCAAGTTTCCTTAAATGAAAATATATATTACATTAAAATTACAACTGAAATAAATCATATGAAAAAGGTCACGTAATGATATACGAAACTATACATCATTTAAAAACACATGTGTATCAAAAATGTTACGTCATACGTCAACCGACATTAAAGAACTTCGAAAAGAGCCTAATTCCAAATTTGGATAACCCTGTACCTTAAACCACCTTATACCCTGTACCTTAAACCCTGTACCTTAAACCCTGTACATTCAACCCTGTACATTAAACCATGTACCTTGGTACAGCGGTCTGATTGGCATGTAATCAGTTCACAATCGAAGCGTGCTAACATTATAGCAACGTCTGAAAGAACGTCATAGTAAACTTCCATCCGTACAAGTACGGTGGACCCGCACTAACTCGAACATTACGTAAATCGAATATATCGTTAAACTTGAACCAATGCCTGGATCTGTACATATATGTGATTTGATCATAAAGACTATTTTTTTCTTAAGCCTTCGAATTTCTTTTTTTTATGACGCTACTTTCAAATAGCCGCACCTGTCAGAAATGTGCTGTAGTGGTAGAGCATCCACCTTGGGAACAGGAGGTTGCTGTTTCGATCCGCGGTCGGGTGAAACCAAATACTTATAAAATGGTAGCAATACCTTTCCCTCCGTTGTTTAATAGGTAGTTAATGAAACGCGCGTAATTGATAGATTAGTTGAATCTGTATAATGTATAAACCAGTTCCGATGCGCTTGACATACATTTTGAAAACATTGTGGACAGGGGGAAATTTTGCTTAGAATGAATAATTTCGCCTTGTTTACAAATACAGTATAACTTTCAATGTTTCATATGTTCGAAATGTCAATAAAGAGTTTCAAAACACCGAGACTAAAAATAAATTTCGTGGAAAAGTTTGATCTGCGAAATGTCAAAGGACTTTTATATGTTTATAGCTATGAAAACATATTCAATTGATCAAGTACATCAATTATAAATCAATTTCGAACTGACAGACCTGAATTCATATCCTATCATAGGCGAATTTGAACAGACAATGGAAAGAAATTAAACACATTTCGTGACAGTAATTGTCCGTAAATAGAGTTAACTTTCTTATCTTGGCAATTTAAATGCCAAATTTTGATATTAAACTTTGTAACAAAATGTCTCTCCCTACGTTATGCCACAGTTCTGTATACCTGAGCATTTACGTCACGGTGTTACCATGGTAATAAGCAAGTCAGGTATATAATCGACGAGGGTTGATTGCTGGAGGGATTTTTGATACAACCGGCTTGTGAGAGAGATAAAGATTGAGAGTTGTGTTCGAACTGGTTGCCCGAACAGGGGCTCGTTTGTTAGGTGGTCTATTTGCAGGGCGACTGCTAGGAGTGAGGCAATGAAACGATGTATGGTTTTGATACGCAGACACTTTTCTTGTTAGTAAATAAAGATGTAGAAAACAACGCGAGTACTTTTATATTTATATGTGCGGTACATCTTTGTGTCACAACTTTCCCATTTACCAACGCATTTCGAATAGACGACTTTTGAAGAATGTCTGACAAAATGAAAAATTGCTCATAATGAGAAATGTCTCCATTTGTCTCAATGCTTTTAGCTATATTAAATAACAATAGTTTCATTTCACTCAGTTTTAATTTGATGTTTTAAATTATTCTGCTACATATGTATTGTATGTTGGAAAGGGTTGAGATTAGTAAAGAAAAATGTCATTCGACATACCATGGTCCACGAGGTCCAATTACACCAACTTTATTTAGCCCTAAGTAATACTTAAATACGTAAAACTATATTTTATCATGTTTTATTTCCTGTTAGAAATGCGCAAATATTTCATTCCTTAACAAGTACAGTTAATCAGAATGGTATGTCAACTTGGATATTAAATATGCTTTTACTTAATTCAGATTTACTAGGCGCTAAGTAAAGTAGGTGATATTGGACCAGATATGGGGTCTACAGACACTTAACCTTACCATCAAGCACGAAAATCCATTTCGAACACGGCAAAATAGTTCGAATACGCGGATAAACACGGACTCTTGCGCTGGATTTTGGCTAAAAAAGTATATTGAACCACCTGGCAGGATAAACATGGTTTTCACGGTCAGATGTCTAGTAGTGAACGCAGGACACGACCGTTTATTCAGTTAGACATGACCTAGTTTACGAGGACCGTAGCCCAATATCAGACTGTTAGTCATTTCCGTTTAATCCTTGTCTACACTTACACTCTGCGTAATGTATCGACCCAGATCAGCCTGCGTAGTACACAAAGGCTAATCAAAGCCGACACATTCCGTCGTAGTGGGATAGAGGTATACAGTAATGAAATCCACAGGTGACAAACGTGTCTGGCCGTGTTAGCCTGCGCGACATACTTAGGCTGATCCGGGTCGATACTATACGCAGAGTCCACGCTGTTGGTTTTCTCGTGGAACGGATCAAATGCATCATTTCAGTAGAATACAATCAAAATAATTAATCAAACCAAAAAAAAAAGATAAAAGATAATAATTGATGCAAACTTCAATGCTTTTAATGATTTACGGTTGTAAAAACAAGCTTTAAATTACTTTTTACCGGTGTATAATTGGTATGTTCTGTTTTTATGTAGTTGTTTTTTATTCATACACATTTATGACTAACAAAGATAACTGTAGAGGCAATAAGAAAGTTAAGAGTATGTTTAAAAGCTCGACCTGCGTCGTGAATACGTAGACGAATACAGAGCATGTGGTAGCAATTGCCTTCCCTCTTCGGCGCTCATCATTCGGCGCTCAGGATTCTTTGTTTAACAGAACCTTAAAATTTACCAATTGTTGAAAGTGGTGTAAAGCAACATCCGAATACAGAGCAAATTGATAACAACAAAGGCGGCAACGAGAAGAGCGATGATTTTAACAAATAAGTTACCACAGTTTTGATTATATTAAGTCCGTCGCTTTAACCGTTCATCTACTATGATATGAGCCTGTCACACACTACCGATGTACCTCACCGGGAATAATGCGGAGCACATAATTAACAACGGCGAGAAAATCGGCGAAGCTCCGTCGAGGAAGCACTTGAACAATCACAATTGGCCGTAGCAATATCGATATAGTACCGGCGTTCCCGTTGTTGTACCGTTGTTTAACCGTTGTAAGAGCCGACGTGCTACTGAATATCACTTTTATGTCACCTTAGTGTTAACGGTGCGCCGCCGCTGTTCTATCGATGTTCCACTGTTGATCGGAGCTATAGCTGAGTGAAACCACTGCGCTACCGTTGTACTGCCGATGCACTACCGATGTGATACCGAAGTGTCGCCGAAGTGGCGCCGCGCTACCGCGGCTACGTTACAAATATGTATACATATGGCTTCGGAGAACCTCCTCATTCCTGCCGTAGACGCCGATCTGCCAACCAACATTGACTACAACTACTTATTTAGGCCATCAAAATGGAAGGGACCTGCTAAGTCAACTCTTAAGAAGAAGGCGAAGGCGGCTCATAAGTCTCCCAAGGACCGAGATAAGAAGACTTCACCTATACCCCCAAGGCCCGGGTCTCCTTGCTGACCCTGCTGCTGATGAACATGCATCATGACGCCTCCCAGAAACCTTTCTTTGAGTCCTGGTCGTCCTTAGTGGCATCATAATCTTCAGCAGGCCCCAACGGCGCCTCAGTGACCTCCAACGGCGCATCCACCTCTACAGTTGATACCGTCGCCCAAAAGGCCAAGATTAAGGCAGGGACTCAAAAGAACACTAGCAACATGACACACCAGGAGGATAATCAGATTATGTACTTGCTGGAGGACACCATCCTGTAGAAAGAAGAAGATGTTGGATGACCAGGCCGCCCTCATAGGTAAGTCGTACGAGACCATTTTCACCTAGTACTCCTCTGTCCGTGACACACACATCAAGCTCCTCAAGGCCAAGAGTGGTTCTGGTGCGCAACGCTGGACGGAAAGGCATTCCTGGCTTCTGGAGTGGTTCAAGTTCCGAAGATGGTCAAGCGCACCAAGGCTGTGGCCATGCATGAAAAGTGTAAATATACTACAATTTTTATTCAATTTTATGACAGTGACATATTTGTTGCATTCATTTTAGGTTTGATTTTTAACATTTTATAACAATCAAATGTGCATTATATCTTAAATGTTTGCATTAATTTTAAATATCATTTTCTACATTTGTCTTTGCAGTTGAAGGCTACCATTGAGGCTAATACCGGTGATCTCGAAGCTGCTGAGGCTTACTGTGCTGAGGTTGGAGCTGCCGCCGTGAAGCTGGACATCCCTACCCCTACCTTTTCAAACAAGCAGCGGTATCCCCAGGAAAAGCCTCTAGGCCCTTCGGGAGAGCGTCCAGTAGTCAGGGGAGCTAATGAAGGACATCGCAGCGCATTACCATCCAACCAAGCCCACTGTTCAGCACATGCGTTTTGCGCCGCTTCATCCCTATCCCTATCTGAGCAGTACCAGCTAATCCCTGACACATGGAAACACCAGCCACCATCTTATTCAGTGTGGACTCCAATACTCCGGAGTACACAGAGAGGTACTTCTAGCAGCTAGACCTGAACTAGCAGCACCAACAGTACCAGATGCTATCTCCAACCCACAATATGCTGCAACCGCGGCAACGTACACAGCAAACATCATCCAACGTGTCCTATTTGCAGCAGCAGGAGGAGCAACAGCAGCCTCCTCGATCCTCTTCATCATCCGTGCCATTATTTCAAATACAGCGGCAGCGTCACTACACTCGCCCCTCTACTTCTTTGATGATAGCATTAACTTGGGGAAAATTTCAAACATTTCGGTAGTGTTGGACATCAGCCTCCTAAAAGGATGTTGAAGGGCCACTCCACCACTACAATACCAGTAGAATGGGTAGTGATTGTGTGTGTCAATACGGATAGTGCAGATAGTAACTGTCTGGTGCCATGTGTTTTTACTGTAGATATCATCATCTGTGTATGTGTTGTATTTTAATAAAAGGGTTCTCAACTTAAAACTGATGTTATATCATATGCACTACACTACCCTACACTTTTCATGAACATATTCAATAAAAAGCGAGTCTGCTATTTTGACCTTACTTTATCAATCGATCTTCTTTCAGTATATTATTTTATTAAGGTACACTTTAACGTTGTTGATGATTGCAAAAATGTAAAATGAGTGTGTGAATTGTATATAAGATTAGATATCAAGTCACAATGATGAGAAATTGAACATTTGGTGTTTATAAATTGAACATTTGGTGTTTATAAATTGAACATTTGATGTTTAGATATTTTACATATTTATAGACTAAACGTTTGTTTGATATCGAAAGTGTTAAATCTTTAAACATATCAAATAGGTAAACACTAAATGTTAAATTTCTAAACACTAAATATTTAATATCTAAACATAAACCATCTAAACACTGTTGTTAGAGTGTAGTCTCCTCTACAACATCCTGTATTGCCATGGCACAGAACAGGCTTTGAAGGCCAATATTTGAATAGGTTCCGCTGTTTCTTCTCTTCCTTACTGGAGGTATTGGAGCCGATCACGACATGTATGTCCTGTAAGTTTCTGCCCTGCCCCACGCCCCTATGATGAAGTTTCTGTTGGCATTCTCCTCACGGTCTAGCTGCTGGTTCTACCTCATCCTCATAAAGTTGTGGAGAACAATGCATGCCTTCGCTATAATCTTGACGGTGGATGGGTGGTGCTGCATTGTGGTAAGCAAAATCTGGAAGCGGTTTACCAGAATGCCAAAGACTTTCATTCAACAACCCTTCTGGCTAGGGACAGTCTGTAATTGAAGATCCTCTCAGTAAGACCACGCAAGTAGTATTGCTTCACCATGTGTCTCCGTAGACCAAACGCGTCACCACCGACGAAGAAGCATGGCACATCCTTGTTTTCATTAGGAAGCGGATATGGAGTAGGAATCCCGATTGGTTCGTTTCAGCCATGTCTTTGAGTTCAGACTCATTGTAGACGAGGCGCCGGGACTACCCGAATCTGCACTATAATTGTCATGAACACGATTGGGTAGAACCACTTGTAATCATAGAATAATGAACCACTCTTTGTAGGAGTCTTTCATGCAACGTGCTTGCCATCATGGGCTCCACATGTATGTGGAAAGTTCCGATTCTCCATGAACTGGTCTGAGATCTCACGCCAGCCTTCAGGTACTCGTCTCTGATGGCTTGGCATATTTCTCGCTCGGCCAGTGACTGGGCCCCACAGGTTATGTGGGAAGTTCCGATTCGCCATGAACTGGTCTGAGATCTCACGACAGCCTCTAGGTACTCGTCAATGATGGCTTCACATATGTCCCGCACGGCCAGTGACTGGGTGTTGTGGGTTACCCTCCAACCAATCTTCATGGCCACATAATAGGTCCCAGAGGCGATGTGGCGCAGAATGATGGCAGTCTTCAGACGAGGATCCAAGGGCTCCCTGTACCAGGTTCTTTGTTTGGTGATCCTGGGATCAACTCGCTGTACCAGCTCATCGTACATCTCTGGAGGCATTCTGAGGAAATTGTTGGAGGCTCTCTGGTGGTCCTCTCTGCGGAGCTCCAGAAGGAGCTGGTCATACATGCCAAACTGACGATGCCTGCTGATCCATGGTTTCATCCAGATTGCTCAAGCTGCTTGATGTCTTCTTCTTATTATTCTTCTTCTCCTCCATCTGGCCTTGATCTGGTGAAGTGCCAACAGCGTCACCTGGTTCTGATGTTGGAGGACGGCTGTTTGACAATGATGTAGCCACAGGTCCGCCATGCTCGGTTACAAATGAAGGAATGACGACTGGTAGTCTTTGCCCGTATGTATATGCAACATTAACGAAGCCATACCAGGGTATTGTCGTTATAGTCCCGTTGCTCGCTCCGGCAGCGCAACGACAGAAATTGTTGAGCATGTTCAAAAGTTTATACCGTCGCGTGACGTTACCTTTTGTTTACGCCGGTGTGTTGACGATGTCCTTCCGTTCGTAGCGGTGTAAAACCGTTGTGCTGCCGTACTAGTACCGATCCCTGAAAATCCGCCAAATTTGTGCTCCGGTATAGCTCGGGCGAGCCAAATCGGCGAGGTTTAACAGGCGCTTTATTGCAAAAGAAGTATGTCGTGACTAGTTTCATATAAACCTGTGATACAGTGAATAATATGTGGTAAATTCTAGACAATATAAAATAACGGTTATGTTCACAACAAATACACAGCTTGTATCATATAGTCTTGAACCCTAATTATTGTTGCAGCTGTGTATAATTTGGCTGTAATATCCTACTCAAGCATGGTTACGCATTATACTAATGTTTGAACACTTTCTTCAATGGCTACATTAATTTAAATATACATATATATATATATATATATATTATTATATTAAAATAAAAATAAATGAAATATAAGCTAAAGAACAAAGTATTGTTTGATACGTCATGTGCCTTGTAGTAAATGTGTTGAAGGTGAAAGTAAATAAATTTAAAAAAAGGTGAAGCTTCCGACCAAAAAAACTAGAAGTGAAGTCCCACTAGTGTAAGGCTTATCTAGGTTTAAATTATTCCAATGCCGTGTTAAAATATAACCAAACACCGACCCACGCGGCCTGTATGGTTTACATCAATCTCAGGTTAACAATAATGGCGCCGAACACACATATAATGGTAAATAAGCCATCCTTATCCTGCAACGTGTATTCTTGTTCACAAGTTGTCGAATACACACGTGCTGATAGATTCAGATCTGCTAAGAAAGAAAATAAGTGCAGAACAACATAGACAACTGATAGAATGTTTATGCTATTTTTCGTTTACATTGCTCGTAATGTTTGTTTAACCTATCAGAGAATTTCCATATGCTTGCCAAGAAGTTTCCTAATGCAACGATTAGTGTTATTAATTGATTTATTATATAATTATGACAGTTTTATTAGGATGTTAGAAAGACTAAAACCTGAAATATAGGAGCTTAATGTTTAATATATGTGACTTTTAATTATAACTTTGGTATTTCATTTTCAATGTATATGTTTAGCGTTTACAAGTGAAAGATATAGACGTTCGTAGATTTTTTAGACACATCAGTGGATTGTATAGAGGAATAGTACCTGCATCTTTGTTATCAAAATTACCTCTCAAGAATGCGAAGAATTTAAGTCAAACGAGTTTATATTTGATAACGTCCAATTCAAATGACAGACTCTTGATAACACACCAATGCAGTTGATTCTTCTATAAAGTATATACATTTCTACCAAGCTATAATAGCGGAAGCAACTGCTATTGTTAGTATTAGAACAATACTTCAAAAGTGCATCGCGAAAACAATATTCAAAGTTTGAATCTTAGATAAATACATTGATTGATAAGATTGATGTCACTGTTCACCCTGTATGTACCCAGTCTATACATGACATCAGTACATACAATCATGACATTTTTAATAATAAAAGATCACATATAATTCCATTCGTGAAAACAAAAAGAGATATTTTTTACTCAGGTCAATAGTTAAATTAGCCTATCAGGTGCTCGCTCGGTGAAATGTATATCTCATGTACATCTACACCGAAGCGAACATTTTGTTTTTATTTAACACAAAGTATATCCTTGAGTGTTACCGTGTCATTAAACTCCAACTATGATTGCCATTGTGTCCAAATACGTGATAAGTTCCACCTATTTAACTCTATTATATTTATTTCGATGTCTTCGCCTATAAAATGTAAAACAGGACTACAAAGAACAAGCTTCATCAACGCACTTTAGAAACAGGTGGTATCAAGACAATCCCTCAAGCATAAAAAAGTCCCTCATTGATAGACTATTTCCAAACAATCCTTGGCCTCCAGAGTTACGAGTACCCATTGAACCTAAACCTTGACCGCCGACATTTTGATTCATAGCATTATTAAGCAACTGGTCAAGTCCGTTTGATTGCATATTAGACAATGAGGCTGTACCCATTCCATGACCACCGATAGATGGTAACGATGCTGACAATGAATTCAAGATTTGGCCAAGACCGCTCGAATGCATAGTTGACAATGGCTGTGTACCCGCACTGCGACCTCCGTTTGGTTGCAACAATGCCAACAACATTTGGGATGTTGATAATGCGTTCGATGTTTGTTCTATGCCGCTTGGGTGCATAGTGGACAATAATTGTGATACCACACTGTTACCAACATTTGATTGTATAGTTTGTAATTGCTGTGTTCCAGCACCCCGACCACCGTTTGGTTGTAACAATGCCAACAACCTCTGCCTATCATTTGCTGAAAATGTATTAGGTGTTTGGTCAAGTCCGCCTAAGTGCATAGTTGACAATGGCTGTGTTTTCGCACTGTTACCTACTTTTGTTGGCATATTTTGCATTGGTTGGGTTTTCGCACTGGTACCTATGTTTGATTGGATTGTTTGAATTGATTGTGTTCCCGCACTTAGTCCACCGTTTGAATGTAGCAATGCTAGCAACCCCTGCCTATCTGATGCTGACAATGTATTGAAATCTCGCAGTGTCTGTTGCTTCAACACACCCGGGTCCTTTGTGTTAGAGACTGTGGTCGCTTCTGGAACTCCTTGTGATATACTAGGATTTCTCAGAACTCTATCCAACGCCGCAAGTAGTTCCGGAGGATGACCTAGTTGTGCCAATTCAGCAATATTTGGTCCATGAGAGGATTCGCTGATATTAAGGTATATGATTTCGTAACCAGGTGTAGTCCTAACTTGTGAGTCTATAATTGCTTTATCAATTGCCCTTTGCTTTATTCCAGTATGTGTTTGTTCATTGGCCATTTGTCCAGTAGGTGCAGTTGATTGTTTTGACAAAGACGCTGGAATGGCAGAATTAACAATAGGCTGAATACCACTTTGATGACTACCAATGCTAAATTGCTGAGGGTTTCTTACGGGCATTGTTTCAGGCTGTCTATTATTGTTTGACATAGGTCTATGAGGGTTTCCAGCAACACGAACTGGATTGTTGTTATGGCCCTGATCTCTTTGCATGTGCGATTGCTGTTGTTGTGTTCTATTTGGAATTAATGGCCCTCTATCATCCTGGTGTCCAGCAGGATTACTTGGGTCGTTAACGAAAGGATCGATTGCCGGTCTGACGGAATGTGTGTTTCTCATATCACTCTCGAATTGACCTTGTGCCATTTGGTTCGATTGGATTGGATAGTTTTGTCCTCTATTATGTAAATCATTTATTGGAGGGGTTTGTCCTCTGTTTTGAAATGATCTGTTTTCAATTCTATTGCTGCGCCCATTTGACATTGATTGATTTGGTCGTGGACGACTATTTTCTACGAAATGTCTTCTGTCTTCAGACCCTGTACCATCACGTAACTGTTCATTCCGTCGCACACCATTGTGAACATCACTGGTTTGTGTTGGACCTGTCCGCTGCCTTTCTGGTGGATCGAAATGTCGACTCGATGTACGGCTGTCGTAAGGATCTCTCCGTTCTGACGAGCTGTGTCTAGAACTTGGTCTGTCTAGTTGTAATAGCTCATATGGGTCTGACAGCCGACTGCTTGACTGTCGTCTATCAACTTGGTTGATCGGATCTCTTCCTCGACGTCGAGAACTACGCCTTTCTATTGGGTCATGGCGATCTGTCGTACGTGTTCTTGATCGCGGTCTGTCAAGCGGTTCGAACGGATCCCTGACACGAGGCCTTTGTTCACGTCTATCTATAGGATCGATGGGATCTCGAAGTCTCCTACGAGGACGACCACGACCGTCCATACGATCATATGGATCAATCATACGGTCTCTAGATCTGTGTCTGTCTCTAGAAGCAAACCGAGAAGAGTCTACATGTGATGGTCGTCGATGAGGCATTGGTAAGCCATTGAAATCTAGTCTTGGACCATGTAAAGGCGATGGTCCGAAACCAGGTGGTCCTAAATCCGGAAAAAACGGCTGTGCTGTCTGTACATTGATGTGTACCATTAACGCTAGGAGGAACAGGAACGACTTCATTTTCCTCATATAATTCTGGAAATAATAAAACTAAAAGTGATAAAAGGCATTTCAATTAGTCAATAAATATTGTATAATATTATATTTTCATGAATCTAGGTTGTGCTATATTCCTGCTGTAACTGGCACATTCACCCTTTAAATTTATATTCACAGAGTTCTAGATAAGGGGAGATTTGCATGTTCTTAAATCTCATTCGGCCATATAACCCTATGTTGCGACAATTCTTTTGAGTTCCAACAACATGTTGTTTGGTCGGAAAATAAGAAATATATTGTGGGGAAGAGAGTATACCCTTCCTTATCTGGACCACTGTTCATATTCATGAATTAGTGTTCGATGGGAATATAATAATGAGTTGCGACCATGATAAACGAAAAAAGACTGCACCAATGATGCGTATATCAGACAAGGGTTAGCATGCTCGCCAAATATTTCAATTCGTATGTTGAGTTTAAATAAATAAAACTTGATTGATGTAAAGGTAACACACCATTAAATCCGTATTAGCGAAGTAAACACTTGCATTTTAGTGAGTTGCCGTCTTATAAACTCCTGTTTCATATTATTGCAATGATTCCAAATCACTTTTACTTTCGCAACGACTGGTATCATAATGCTATATATGCCTTTTAAAATTCGGAAAAAAACACTGAAAATACTATCTAACTGCAAAGACAATAAAATATATACAACAATGCCCCTTATCATGAAAAACATACATGTAAGTTCTAAATAATTATTATCTCAAGACTCACTACATTTCAAATTATATTCCGTGTGCGTTTCTAAAACAATCCACTAATCAGTATTACATTAAATCACAAACGTTAAGTTACACTATGAATTTAGTACCTAGTGTACATCAAAAATATCCTCGCCGTACGCTGTCGATTATAATTGTAAATGTGTTCGGTTAAACTGACATAGGGACCCCTACACAAGTAAATCAACCTTTTTAATGTTTCAATATTAACCCTTTCCCACGTAAAGACGCCTTTGGAAAACATCACAACAAAAGGTGAAATTTCTCAAAACGAGCAATTTCCCCTTTTGTAACACAATGTTTTCAACTGTTTTCAGTAGTTATAGAGATTTTCCATTTTTTTTAGTTGTTATTTTCAAAGTCATCTGCTGCAGATTTGTTGTAAGTGGGAAAGAGTGAAGGACAATGATGATGATCAATAAGACGAGTGTTGTTTATTAAGAGTGAAGGACAATGATGATGATCAATAAGACGAGTGTTGTTTATTAAGGCTTCGAGGATGCTTGTACTATTATATGAGGAATAGCGAAGATAGATCATAGTGACACCTCGCGTATACTGATCAGAGTCTTCACCGTTCGTAAAATCCCATTGGTAAGTTCTTGCGTGACGTAGCCCGTGTGATGTCAAAACGATCGTGATGTAAAGTATCTTTATTGTTTGATAAATGTGTCGCTATTAAAGTTCCGTCTTAATCAATCTACCGAAACAATGAATAATGGAACGGGACCATGTGTATACTGATGGTTTATAAGGGACTTATTATCACCATCATCATAAGTACTAAAACTATTGTTATTATTATTATAGATACTATCTGTGTTTATTATTATTATTACTATAATAGTATTATTATTACCAATAGTAGGAGGAGTAGTAGTAGTAGTAGTAGTAGTAGTAGTAGAAATAGTAGTTGTAAAAGTAGTAGAAGTAGTAGTAGTAGTAGGAGTAGTAGAAGTAGTAGTAATAGTAGTAGTAGTCGTAGTAGTAGTAGTAGTAGTTATATTAGTAGTACTAGTAGTAGTAGTAGTAGTAGTAGTAGTAGTACTAGTAGTAGTAGTAGTAGTAGTAGTAGTAGTAGTAGTAGTAGTA
>JAUELF010228061.1:0-13913 GCA_031471495.1 Clinocardium nuttallii
GGTCTTTAGATCAAATTTAAGGAATATATTGTGGACATTTAGGTGAGCGATCCAGGGCCATCATGGCCCTCTTGTTTCATGTTTTTATCCGCTTTCATTAAAAAAAAGTTAAATTACATACCTGTACCACTGGTTTAATTATCTTGACACAGGCGAGTCAGTCATAATGCTTAATCCAAAATACAAAGTGCAAAGGAGAGGAAATCCATTACTACCAATTTAGATAAAACCGGACCAGAGACGAATACGACATCTTCAATAAGGCTGTCCATCATCTATTTCGTCATTGTGACAAGCGGCGTTTGTCTTTCGCCAATGGGCTAACCGTCTATGTGGAAAAGCAGCCAGTTGCTTGGAAAGAATGTTGTGTGGAGTACTGGGGGTGAGAAAGCTAGGAAAATCATTAATAAGTTAACTGGCCAACGTGATATGACTGAAAAACTGTTGAAAACGGTGTTAAATTCCAATCTATCATCAAAACTTACGGCTTTGAACAGATATGAAGATGTTAGCATCTGAAAAACTCCGTTATATCAACAGCTTTTAGGAAATACAAAAATATGATCACAGGACAATTGTAGTCCCAGATATGGCTGAGCACTGTTAGTCATTTTTCTTAGTTGGCATCCTTTCACCTTTTCTATATAAGAAACCTGCAGCAGCCAACATTAAAAATCATCCTGAAATAAGTATGGATAGATCTATAAAAAAAAATGATAGTATAATTATTGAGTGGAGTTGAAAACATTTTCGTGAAAGGTCGAGACATGGCTCATTATGAACATTTTTCCACAATGTTTTCCAAAGTCATCTTTCAGAATGTTTCTGCCGTTAGGAAATTGTTATGTTACAGAAGTATACAAACTTTGTCCATTTGGGTCATATTGGATGGCAGTGCAGGCCTTTCTGAATAAATCTACATTCATCATAATTATACTAAGGCACAGTTGTTTTCGCACAACAGCAAACTTGTAATTTCTTTTTTTTAAATTATATGATTTTTTTTCTTGCTTTGTCGTGCCGTTATAAGTAGCCCTTTCCAACATACAAAAAGCCAACAACAATAGGCTTTAAAGCATCTAAGCAAAATGTAGAAAAATACCGATAAATAAATGTTTAACCATAGAATAGAATGTTTTCAAAAGTAAATTGATGCAGTTGCATCAAAATACATATATATGTGGGAAAGGGGCTAAACAGAGAAATAACTACATGTATCATATGTTTATTAGGAAGTGAGGTTTGTGGTCTATGAACGAGACACCGATACATACAGCGAGTTTGACACTGCGTTTAGCAAGTATAAGATGTCGGACTATTCCAAAACCAGACATTTGCAAATCAGCCCTAAAAGGGAGTATAGTCCTTCATTAAAGTCCAACTGGCATCCATCAGCTCACATAAAAAGCAACCAGACTTTGAGTCCGCCAGCAAGGGTGAGAAGAACTGTCCCTCAGACACAGAATGAACTGGTTCAGGCTCACCTTACTCAGATGAAAGCTAGACGTTGTGCTGCTGTTTTACAACTACAACGTCAGCCTTCGAATCCTGTAATGCCGAGGCATAATTACTCAGAAAATCAGATGAATACTAGGCACCCTCAATATGCCTACCAAAAACCTGGTCAATCTGTGCCGACTCAAGAACATGTTAGATCATCTCAACAGAGAAGACGACCCATTGACCAGGTTAATGATCCTGAAGCTGGGATAGTGAGGAAACCTCATGGCCGTATATCAGATTCAGCGGAGGGACAAGAAAGAAGTAAAAGAACACCGATGTCCAGACGGAGAGGACAGGGAGATGAAGAAGTGAGATCTAAGTCTCGAGATAGACGCTCTGCTCCGGCGTACAGACCTTCTCGCGACCAGGAGCAAGTTACAAGATGTAAGCTTTTACCATTTCCCACAATTCAACAATTCTGAATAAGATGATATTGAAAACATCTTTGCAAAAATAAGAAACAATCTATGTAAATGAAAGTGTTTTATTGAATGAGCAATTTTTCCTTTTGCCACAATGTTTTCATGAGTCATATGCTATGAAGATGTCTCTGAATGTGGGAAAGGCCGGGCATATACTCTGAATTCATCACTATGGTTACTCGGTTTTGACCAAATAGTGAGTTACCATAGTCTTGCACTAAAGGGATTTATCAATACTAAATGGTTGATGCTACAGGAAAACCAACCATAGGGCCTTTTATGGACCAGTGTAGATAAAGATCTTTTTATCAATAACATAAGCTTTTAACCCTTTTCCACATCATATAGATGCTTTTTGACACCTAAGCTCCAGACAAATTTTGAAAAAATCGTGACAAAAGGAGAAATTGCTAAAATACGTGCAATTTCTCCTTTTGCCATAATGTTTCAACTCTATTTAATAATTGGACTCTCCTTTAATGGCAATTGTTCACATAGTTGCCAGAATGTTTTCAAAGTCATCTGCTGTAGAATTGTTGTACATGTATATGGGAAATGAATGTATATTGTTTTATGGCGCATCGACAGCTAAGGTCATTTAGCGCGCAATTAAATTTTTATTATTCATGATCCCTGGGTAAACAAACCAGTACTAGGCTAGAAAATGTGCCTTGCCCAAGGGCACTCCACCATGACCGAATTGCCGCGACTGGGGATCGAACCAGGGACACCCTGTTTAGAAATACCCGACACTAACCACTCAACCACAGCGGATTCCATTGGAACTAGAATACCGACGTTTGACTTCAACCAATCAGTCTTTCCATTGGAACTAGAATACCGATGCATATTAATATGCATAAAATCGGGCTTCCCAATTTCCATTTCCTATTTCATAAGAGTTTTGGAAAATTTTGATAACTGCTGATTTCAGGGGACAGCTCATCACGAGCTGATTCACCCGAATCTGTATTGTTTGCAAAAATCTCAATATTGCCTTTGGCGCTGGAAGAGTTAAAGTAAGAAACAAAGTAGTTAAGAAGTAAGATCAGAATTTCGTTATCTATATACATGTCTTCTAGTTGTCTGTCAAGTAAAACGCGAAGCTTCTTTTTGGTAGTTTTGTCAATCTAACGTTATTGTTTAAGGAATAGGACTTTACTTATTTGATTCTGTCAGACCTTAGTTAATCTTTAATTAAATTGATCTTATCCATTTAACCCTTTACCCCATACACACATCTGCAGCTGACGTTAAAATGTTAATAATCTCTTTAATTGAACATTAATTAATTGGATAGGGTTTAAAATAGTGTGGCCAATGGAAACATCGCTCATCATGAGCAACAACAGTTTGTGTCACGATGTCTTTAAAAGTCGCCTGTTGCAGTGGCGCCACAATGCGTCTGTAAAGAGAAATGGTGAAATATATAAAAACCAATTCAGGTTGAACAGAAACGGCTATCTCCGTGTTTACCTTTGATTTGTCATCACTTTCTCTCCACATCTTTGGAAAGTAGATGCATTGACCTCGTTCCATACACATGTAACTACATGTCGTTATAAGTTGCAATTACGCTCTTCTGGAATTCATAAATGAGATTGAATCCGGTCCGATAGAAATCACGACGAAACCGCATTCACCCCTTTCTTCATCGGTGAGTCCTATAAAAGTGATGGAAATCGAACATGAAAAGTTTACCTTAAGTTGAAAGTTACAATACTTTGAAATAATCATCAAAACATTGCGGTAAAATAGACAACTTATTGTTTCGGTCATTTAATGCATATTTCAGACACTGTATGGTTGAATCATGCACTGTCAAATAAACGCAAACGCTTTTTGCAAGCCTTTGTAGCAGACGAGTTTTGAAAACATTGTGACACAATGAAAACTTGCCCATGATCTGAATTTTCCCCTTTTGTCATTATGATTTTCAATACTTATAATCTTAATTACAGATAACTTTTTAACTGTTTGTCCAGATGTTTTCTCTATCGCCTGCTGCGGATTGCTTGAATGTGGGAAAGGGCTAAACAGGAATGTCAAGCTGTTGTTTTAAATTATTTTGTATAATATATTAACTATGACAAAACAAATTTTATCACTTTGGGCATTATCATTATCATAAGTATCATCATCCTCTGCTTGACGATGCATGGGTCTAGTTCTCTTTTGTTTTGACTTTCTTGTGACAATATTCAAAATGACGAGATGCAAAACAAACTGATCAAAATCTTTACGAACTAAACGTTCGGGCAGTCTGTGATAATAAATGCAATGATTTAACAGAAATATGTAACCCTTCAGATATCCAGACTCCGCACTAAACATATAGGTAGCTAGCAGAGGGCGTTTAAAAACAGTGTGGCAAATGGAGACATTGCAATAATGTACTCAATAAACAAACTTCCATTCGAGCCGTCCCGCGAGAAAACCAACATTATGGTATCTGCGTAATGTATCGACCAGACCAGACTGCGCTGTCCGCGCAGACTGATCCGGGCCGACACATTCCGTCTCCGAGGGATAGAAGTATAGAGAAATGATTCCTGAAACAGAAAATCCACAAGAGGGCGAAAAGTGTCTGTCTGTGTTAGCCTGCACGGCTTATTTAGACTGATCCGGATCGATACTTTACGCAGAGACCACACTGTTGGTTTTCTCGCGAGACCTCTCATTTATAGAAAGTTCCAATATGTTTGCCTATATAGTTACCTACCTCAAAGTCGTCTGCTGCAGAATTTTCGAACGAAGGAATTGGTTAAGTGAGTAATCGACTATATTAAATTATTGACGTTAATCTGTAATTGAATTTTCCAATTTCTTTAATTCATCGCCCGACTTTGATCCCTCATACTCAAATACTCCTAGGTCCAATTCCACCAACCTTACGTAGCGCTAAGCTGATTGTAGGCAGTTTGAGCTGGTCCACAGAATGGGGCTAAGTAATAATTAAATACTTAAAAGCTTACTCGTAATTGTTGTTTTCCATAACAAAATGCTAAAATAGTTTATTTCTCAACAAGTAGTGTTAGTCAGCAAGTAACTATTTATGTCAACTTAGTCAGTTACTTAAATACATGCTAACATTCTTTCTTTTACAAAATAATGAAATATGCTTTCAATTCTTTAGGTAGTACATGTTCTGTTTGGTGGTATTGACCCCGGTCTGTACAACTTACTATTTCAATCAGCAAACATAATTTACTCTATTACATGTATATCTTTCAGGCAAAATATCCCCGGTACATTGATTTTGTCTGTTTGAATTCTTGCTTTATCACACGAAGACATATGCCGGTAGTGAAACTACTTTATCATTTCCGATATACAACAACTCTTTTGATAGCATAAATTATAGGCAAACATATGCACAAATATAGTTGAAAAACACTGTGACAAAGGGAGTTATTGTTCGACTAAATGTTATTGCATGCGCGATCGTGCATAACGCTTTCTAACATACAATATTTTTGCGCTGACGGTTTCAATGAAATATAGGCAAAAGTATAATTAGCATATATATAGTTGAAAACAGTGTGGTACAAGTAGAACTTTATCATTATGCTAAATGTATCCTTTAGCCAGAATGCTTTTAAAAGGCGTGTGCTGGAAACGCGATAAAATGCAACCACATCTCTGAAAGGGATAAGTTGTCGATCCTTTCATAAGAAGGACTTTTACAGCGTCTATGGTGCGGATTAAATCGGTGAAACTTGTTGTCGAGCGTCTGGACGTGTTCGTGCGTCGAGCGTCAAGTACACCACGCTTTTTGTGAATATATAATTACTACCTATATTCAGATATTAAATCAAATATTAAATCCGATTCTGCTTCAATGAATACTTACCCATTCACCGACAATACGCCTATCTAATCGCTCTGGGTAAACGTGGTAATTTCAATACAAACCCCGTCTATTTATGAATATAAAAAGCTTACTTCATATATATCCATAGTCAAACTAGGAGATTTTTTAGAAATGTTCATAGCATTTTACACATTATAATGGAATGTTTAACATTTAGGAATGATTTCCTTTTCACGACCCCAGTTTTTTCAGCTTATGATAGAATAATGTTGTAGAAAGAACACGATGCACGGTCATCTCGCAATCATTTCAATGTTGTTAGATGGAAAATGTCGGATGTAAGTGTCAAACATAAGTTGAATAAATACATCTTTACTTAACTAGTTTAATCATGTCCCTCCTGAATACGCCTTTTCCTTTCTCATACGAAATTTGAAAATAACAAAAAAGATGTAAAGGTCGGATCTATAAACAGATTGCCTTTCTCGTGATAAGAAAAACAAGTATGATACACTGTCTTGAATAACCATGATGGTTGCTGTTAGCCTATCTTCTCTTAGTCTGGATATATTTATGGTATTTGAGATACGTTCAACTAAGCTACCATTACTGCTGGTCTATTTAACCTGACACTAGCGAGTCAGTCGTAATGCTTACTCCACAGTCCAGAAAGTCAATGAGTCGATATGACCATACCGGTGATCGAACCCGGCAGTTTCCGCATCCGAGGCGGACGCTCTACCAATACACAAGTTGCGACAACCAAGCCGGTGGAAGAAGACTGGTACAAGTCATTGATGTTACATTGTGCAATCTATGATACCTTTCTATCAGTTTTCTATTTTGGACATTTTCGTCTCTCTGAACTCACTTCGTATTTGTTTGTTTTACACTTTGTAAAACACCTTAATGTTTTTATTCATGAATATGGTTGAACAATTTCAAGTCTATTTTTGCCAGAGATGTTGCCTAATGCCATTCCTTGATTCGCCGATAGGATTTTGTCCCGATTCATTCGATCTCAATTATTACCTTACACAGTAGCACTCTGTCCTCAATCATTTCCCTATGACACTATTTTGGAAAAATAAAACAATACTTAGACCGAGCACTTTCTCTCTCCACAAAACTTGTTTGCATATTAGTGTCAAATTAATACCTTTAATATTTGAATATTTCATATTTTTTCTCGAACCTTTTTTTAATCAGACCACTCGAATACCATTTCGTGAAATACGGGACTGATTAAAGTTCAAGCTTAATGCAATAACCTCGAAATAAATAGACCGTATATGCATTCTTAATGATTATAGCCTGTACTTGTTTCTATGCAACAAGGAATGGTACGAGCCTTTTTGCAGTCCATTAAAACCTAAACAAATATAACGCGAGTACTTAAAAGCCCTTATGCAAATATACTTGAATCATATTTTTTGTTAAAACCACACAAGACATGTCGTGTTTCCTGTCTTATAGAGGCATTTACGTTTTCCAACATGTCCGAGACGCATTGTGATACAACTGCAGCAGACGACTTTTGAAATCGTTGTGACACAAGGCGATATGGTCCTTTTGCTACAATTATTTCAATCCTATTCCTTTATCATAGATAGTTTCATCTTTAAAAATATTAATTCGTTGTATGCAGGAAATGGTTAACCATTGCCCTGCTATGCACAAAATATAAACAGCATTTGCTTATTCTATTAGAATAGCCCTACACTCATTAATTTAAAACAACGTAGAACAAGCTCAGCATGCACTTTCGTGCAGTCTTACATTGATCAGCGTTATTTTGTTTGCCATTCGTTAATTGAATTATAAATGCCCGTCCATGAATATTTTTACAAACTTGCATTACTGAACAACGTATGTCAAGGTCTCTCTGTCCATCTGCTCAGCGTTTTCAGAATCCACACAGCTCAACAACATCTTCTATCAGGCTTATGTTAGTAAAACGTTAATAGTATTGATATATACCATAATGTGTGGATGCTCAGGGTTGATCTGGATCTACATCGCTTACATAAGCCAATTACCCTTTCCCAGTGAATAGGCTCATATAACATGTCCTCATCAATTTTACAAGAACTTGATAGAAGGCAAAGATGATACATCTGCGTTAATTCTAAAGGACAAGCATCTTTCGTTTTTAGCAGAATTTCATTCTCGGAACAATAAGACAATTACAAAACTTACATGGTCTACCAATGTGTGTTATTTTGATCTAGAGAAAACATGTGCGACGTTTTGAAAATAAAAAGTGAAATCGTAATATGTAAGAGAAGGGTTTACTAGTTTTTAACGACTATTATGTAAACATAATATAGCAGAAATCCATGTTAAGTTTTATCTCAACGAGAACGTGTCCACGATTTGGAGATCCATTCAAGTAATACTTGTAGGGGAAAACGATGCGCTAACCCTTACCCGGCTGTAGGCGACTGTAAATAGACCGTACGTGTACCGTTCAACTCCTATTGCGAACAATACAGACCAAGATCAGCCTGCACATTCGTTCAGTCTGATCTTGGTCTGCAGTGTTCGATACTCACCGACAAGACATTGTCAGTAATCAATGAGGATTGTACTGGCTATAGCTCTATATAAGAAGGTATGAGTCCGCCAGTGTCGTAGTAATATTGAAGACAAGCTATACAGTTATTACCATGCATACGTTACAAGATAACACACTATTTGAACAACTAACTCGATCATACATTATACTAAATTCGTTCCAATAATCTTTTTTCTTGGTTTCCATAGAAATATTATATTCACTTCAGTTGAATGAAATGATGGTATTTTAAAAAAAAGATACGGACGAAATAAAAGCGTCTAAAATTAATTTGATTTATTGCGTCAAATTCTTTTATTAAACCATTTACTGAAAACGTTTGCTTTCTACATTAAGCAACTTCAAAAGATTGGCCATACACACTAAATGTGTTCTTATAGCTAAGATGGTGATTTATGTTTATCATGATTTATACAATGAAACATGTGAAACAATTACTAGAAAAGCTATCCGCATATGAACAAAAATTGACAGCATATGTCTTTGAACTTACCTAAGCAAAAATAAAAAAACTCGCTTTGAATGAAAGATAGTATAATTATTCAAAGGAGATGAAAACCTCGTTGCAAAAATAGAAATTGATCATTACGTGCGGTTTCTCCTTTTGCCATACTATTGTTAAAATTCGCCTTCTGCAATGGCGTTAGAAAGCCTATGTATGTCTGAAAGGGTTGATTCATTTATATGGTGTGTGCGATGGGATGTCTACTGGGGCGGAGTACTATTTGACAACTATCTTTTTCACACATCATATTTCTCAGATTGTTCCCAAACTTCTCACATTTTTCTTTCAAAGATTTCAACAATTGCCTACAATTTATCATTTGAAACCCAATACACCGTAGGGCCCTGTCTCCTTAGTTATCACCTGTGTTTAGTTTTCACGGCGCTTTTGTTTATTTTGAGGGACCCCGAAAGGTCTGCCGGACGGCCCGTTTGTTTATTTCATCTGTAGGGTATCAGATACTATCACTTCGAATTGATACGTATCGTCCTTTCGACGCTTATCGCGCTATAACCAACTTTAAACAACATAAGGGAGGCGCTCTGTGAAAAGTATGTTGCTACCAGTGTAGATCCGCATCAGCCTTTGCATCCGCGCAGTCTGATCTGACAATATATTAACTGTTCGCCAATAAGTCATTTAAGGTCTCAAGTAACTTCTGTATAGCAGTCACCACTTATATCTTTGAGCATTCGATCCCCTGTCGCGGCACGACGGTCATGGTGGAGTGTCCTTTGGCCAAGCACATTTCTTAGCCCAGTACTGGTTTGTTTACCCAGGGATCATGTATACGTGAACTGTACCCGTGATGTAAATGAAATAATGTTGAAAACAACGTAACACCCAACTAATATTTATAAACAAAACCATTTAGCATTGAAGGCAAGTCTTTTCCAATAGTATTAAAATTATGTAAATGTGTGTTTCCATATGCTCATTATACTCAATATACATTTGCAAATCACAGTCAGTCTACCTGCACATTCGTTCAAAATGATCTTGGTTGACACTTTTCGATACGTATTTATACATATACTAGAAGCCGTCAACGAAAGATGATGATACACTATAGTGCAGGAGATAACCTGGTACCCTCGTAATAACCATGTTGTTCATAAAACTCAGATAAACCTTGGTAAACAGTGTAGTTATGTTGACGACATAAAGAATGTGTAAAGAATCATGCATTCGTGTCCAAAAAGTGATGTACATACTTTCAGTAGAGGAGATACAATACTTATTTCGTCTGATGGAATATTGGACATATATGCGTTGAGTTCTTGAATCCTTTTCCAATTACACCAAATCTCAAGCAAACAAAAAAATAAAAAATATAGAAACTCTCTGTAAATGAAAGACAAATTATTAAATGAAAACTTTGTGTCTTCTATAACACGGGCTTATCATGTATGAATATGTTTTTTGAAAAAGGCACTTGTCAAGAAAGAATGTTATGGTGAGTAGTCAGAGAACACATGGGTAGATACAATTGCCTCCGTCATATGAGCCGTGACGTGAGAAAACCAACATTATGGCATCTGCGTAATGTATCGACCAGATCAGCCTGCGCTGTCCGTGCAGACTGATCCGGACCGATACATTCCGTCTCAGGGGTATATACTTAATGATTCATGAAACAGAAACTCAACGTGAGGCTACAAGTGTTCATCCGGGTGAGCGTGCGTGACATGCTTAGGCTGATCAGGGTCGACCACAATGTTGGTTTTCTCGCGAGACGGCTCATACATCTGAAAAAATACAATTGAAATTCTGTTGAATAAATACGGTATATAAACACCTCAGATCATTAGACGAAACTCACTGGAATGCGCATCCTCAGATTGTGTTGGATAGAACTAAGGGTTAATGAATAGAGAGAGAGAGGTGCTTTTGTCAACATGTTTTACTGATCATTGATAGTAACTTGAATAAAGTTACTCGTGAAATGAACATCGCTGCTTCAGTGACTTTCTCATTTTCGTCTAACAAATATTTCCCAAACATATTAAATGAATACATACATAACACTTTTACATTATGGATTTCAAAGAGAAGGCGAAGACTGTGTAGGTATCAAGACTGCCATACAAAGGTAAGGACAACACAGATAGTTAAGAACAGGAAGTACGCCATTAAGATGTGGAATTCTTTGCACCTTAACCAAGTAAAGAAGATGTGTAAAACACCCGAATAAATAATGTTTTACGGTTATAAGGAGTAAACAAGTATTGTACACCAAACACACAACATATAAACATTTTCAAAATCCAGTACACTGTGAGTCATTCCCTAATACTGATGTGTATCATGTTACCCAAAACAAATAGTATATCCCTTATTTGTAAATAGTAATCTGAAAGAAATATGTACATTATCTTCATCTTTGCTGCTTTGTAAGTTCCAGATTGAAAAATGGCGATTTATACACAGTACATAGAAGCTCCATCACATAAATATGTTCAGACCAGAAACTCTTATAAACAATTTCTCATATACAGGCGACATTTTAAAGCAATCAGGAAAAGATTCACATTGCAAAACAGGAAAATTAACTCTTCCCACATACATGTAACTCACCAATCACCTCCTCATCAAAAGCAAACATCCTTCTTTCATGGTGTGGTTTTTCTTTCCTAAGTTATGTAAACTCGGACATTACATGTCGGTATGGTCGATATGCTGCTTCAACTACACAACACCTTTAGCTTGAAGCACCACCAACTTATTGTTAACATCTTCAATCTATGATTCGTCATCTCACGAACACAGAACTAAATACTATGATGGAAAACGACAACCGAAACTTAATGGATTGTAAGAATAGACATAAGTTGACGAAAAGGATATCTGTGATAATAATGAGATATAACTTCTTACCTCTACAATTACCTATAGTCTATTCATTAAATCGTATGCACATTCGTTATCTTACGATATATGCCATGCCATGACAAAAAAAGACGGAATGCTCGTAATATTTGTCATTGTTTGGTGTTTCACGCCTCTTTCAACAATTATTCAGTTATATCACGGCGTGTCCTTGGTAAGTTAACGGTACTACTGGCCGCCCATTTAGCAAGTCAGTCGTAATGCTATCGCTCAACCCAGAGCGCCAAGGAGGTCAGCATTTACTACAGTTTCAAAGTATTTGGTATGACTTTACCGGACATCGAACCCGCAACCGAGGCGGACGCTCTTACACTACACCACCGACGCGGTCGAATGCTCGTTAAAAAGGCAGCAATATATGGCATGGATAACTATTTTAAACCCGTGTTTTTAACATTCGAAACAAATGCTTCACTAGACGGAATTAAATATTTCGGAGATACATACATTTATACTTGCCATAACATTACAAACACTGAGCCAGTAAATACTCACAGAAAGAGAGTTTGCTGGAAGTGTAACGACAGGTTATTTATCTAGGAAACGCCGTGATATAAGTGAATTGTTTTTGAAAGCGTCGTAAAAACATCATTCAAAAACAAACTAACGTTTCACAAAAAAGAGAGACGATCCATTACATAGAAATGTCAAATGGCGACAGTATTTGCATTTTTACTGTTAAAAGATAAACAGCTGGATGTTGTCACTTGTTATGACATGGTGATACTACAACAACACACAATAGTATCACCTTGAACGCTTTCCCCCACGCAGACGCAATTCACCGAAACTGCTGCAGACGATCTTTGGACTCATTATGGCTAAAGGAGACAGTTCTCATCACGAGTAATGTCTACATTCTTGCCACAATCCGTAATCAGACTTTCATATATTGCCAATTTTCATATTTTTGCAACATGTATTAAACAAATCGTCTGCTGCATAGTTGTTGAATGTAGGACAGGGTTTAATAGTTTCCACTGTGACATAAACATAGATACTCTAACTGATGTTGAACTGTGGTGATTGAGTCGAAAAATGGCGGCGTCATTTGTCTAGTATACTTGACATATGAAATATACGAGTCATTTGCAAGCTATATCTTTTTTATTTCGCGTGCTTTCACAAAATTAAAAATAATGTTTAACACTGGTCTAATACATAAACGGTCTGCATATGACCTCTGAACCAATCAAATCTTGTTATTGTTTGACTGCACGGCCGTGTCCAAAATTAAATGTCGTACTGTATCATTGACAATAAATCT
Source organism: Clinocardium nuttallii (assembly GCA_031471495.1). Taxonomy (NCBI): domain Eukaryota; kingdom Metazoa; phylum Mollusca; class Bivalvia; order Cardiida; family Cardiidae; genus Clinocardium; species Clinocardium nuttallii. Next base: position 12,979 of record JAUELF010228061.1, read on the forward strand.
AAATGCAATTATCCGCATGCGCAGTTGAAAACTACAAATCATCCCATAATGCACCTCGGGTTAAATTGAAGATTCCGATTGGTCATCGAGAATTTAATTAAAGGGATGGATGCAATTTTAGGTGTCCATGAATTGTCTAAAATTAGGTGTCCACGGTTTAATTTCACGTCAAGGTGGTCATTTCACGCTGTGCGATGAATGGTCCTCCACAACACTTGTGCAAATAGTGACAATTTGGCGCAGGTTGAAATATTAAATCCTTTACTATTATTTTACTATTTCCTGCATCAGATTCAAAGCTCCTTCCATAAATTTAAATACTTAATCCTTATCCTCTAGCAAAGAATATGCCGCAGATGAATTTGAAAACGGTTTGGCTTATATATGGAAACTATCTATCGTGGAAAATATATGTATTGACTGACTACAGTTGAAAACGTTATGACAATATCTTGCACACCATGAGTAATTTCTCCTTTTGTCAAAATATTTTCAAATTTGTCAGATGCAGATGTGTCGAAATACGTCTGTATGATGGAAATGATTACTCCTATAAGCAGACGACTTTTAGGTTAAACATGTCTCTTTGTTTGTGTATGATAAGCATCATACCCTGGTCCTGTAAGAGTTGGTTAATACGACATTTACTCATACGACATTTACTCATACGACATTTACTCATACGACATTTACACATACGACATTTACTCATACGACATTTACACACACGACCAAATGAATTGTCCAATTAATGCAATGATCCGCAACTATTTCAAAATACTCAGTTTTTGTTAATTCGTTACAGACAAAATCCAACATTTTAGCCTATCCTAATGTTTTACTAACTATTAGGGAAACAATGAATGTATATTGTTTTATGGCGCATCGACAGCTAAGGTCATTTAGCGCGCATTTAAATTTAATTATTCATGATC
>JAUELF010228071.1:0-13913 GCA_031471495.1 Clinocardium nuttallii
AAGACTCGTCCCGAGTCTTGGCCTGGGAAACCCGTGGGTAAGGCAACTCCGGTATGGCAGTTGTCTTTATCCCACCGCTGACACCAATGTAACGTACCGGGCCCTTCAGCGAAAAGTAAACTCCACCTGAAAGGGTCCACTTTTCTTTTATATGTAATCCTAAACTTCATCACTTCGAAACGGTGATGTAAATTTGCATATCAAATGCAACGTATACCGAACGTTTTCGTTACACTAGATTATATTTTTCAACTGACTTCCTTCAATTCATACGCTCAAGGTCAAATACAATTGAAAGTGGTTTGAGAATCTCTAGCATTTTTTCAAAGAAATTTTACTCCGAAAGCATCTTTTTATTCAAAAGGATTAAATTCAAATGCTTACTTAAACAACAGAACACATACTATTTTAGTTGGATGTGCTTTTGAAACTACTATTGTTCTACCAACTACTATTGTTCTACTAATTCTGTGTTTACCTTTTTCACAGATAGGGATCGGCTTGTTATATCCTCCTTCAGGAAGTGGACGGATCACGTGACAGCCGGAAGGCACATATCCACCAGAGCAACTTAAAATGCATCTGCTTTGACCTTCCTCTATCTTGACGCTCCATATGTCCCCTTTTCTTCCTGTTAACAATACAAAACAATAAGATAAGTAGATTATGGTTAAAATAACATAAACAAATATCTTCGAAACAAAACGCAGACATAGTTTACCTAAAGTATGAATGTTGTACTATTAAGATACTAATGTCAATCCTTTGCACTCAGAGTTGCGGAGTTAGCACTACGACTGACTGGCTAGTGCCAGGATAAATGAACCAGTAGAACTGGTAACTTACCCAGAAAACGTCGTGATATGGTTACACATTTGTTGAAATCGGCATACAACACCACACAATCCACCAAACAATGTAGTATTCAGAAGTACCTCTACTCTTAAAATCGTGTTAAAATAAAGATGACACAATCTGGTCTGAAGAAACCTAGCCCTCTCTTCCATTAGTTATTCCATTTTTAACAGATTGTGTTGCAGGATATTACTATAATTGTACAAGAAAATATTGAGAATCAATATAAAATGTAACCTTTTTTTGTTTGTTTTAATACGTGGACAATTAAAAAACATTTAAAATTAATATAAACGTACGAACACGTCATTGAATTTAATTTCGATTAACATATCTGGTCATCTATCGAAAGAACGTGTTAAAGACCAACTAGCTTCAAGGTGAAGGCCAGGTCAGTGGTTTAAATTTAAAAGCTTGTGACAAGTTGCATTTAATTGTTCTTATATATCTTAGGCCCTACACTTGATGGAACTTTGTTAAATGAAAGTAATTCGATATATATGAGCATGCTGTCTTACGAAATCTCATGTAATAAAAACTCAGCATACGTTAATGATAACATGTTGATAAAACAAAAACCATCTTGAATCAAAGCGCCGGGGCGGATAAATTTGAGTAAAGCTCCATCATTTGACAGAAGAATAATGTTAGTTTGCCAGAATATTTGTCTTGGTGATATACAAGTTAAGTTTTATAATGGTGTTCCAAAAAAGGTTATACCAAATCTACGAAAAATCTAGTACGTACTCGATAGACCTGCTATTTAGCTCCAGAACGATGGAACTGTATTAGCATGTTTGTCTTGGTTGTATGTAAGCTAATCTTAATCAGTCACATGTTCATCACCAGGTCGGTAGGCCGTATTGAAATAAAAATGGTGTGTACACTTTACAGACCACATTTTCGAATTAAGCATGTTGAAACCCTGTGTCAGAATATTGTTCTCAACTGATGACATCAGGGCTTTGTTCAAAATAGATCATGTCTCTTCCGAAACAGGAATCCTCCGTAACCGAGTCGGATATTTCAAACTGTATGTCTTGGGTTTGATCTTCAGTCACGGTCAGCATGATGCCCTAGGACAATTCACATTTCAAAACCTAGAGTATTTACCCAGGATGCATGCATAAGTGAACTGTCAACATGATGTAACATAAATAATGTTGGTGGAAAATGGTATAAAACCCAAAAAAACAAACAATCAAAAACTAAGTCACTATGCAAAATTGATCACGAATCTTGTTGACTCTCAATGAGCTGCATGTGGAAGGTATTGATGCAGTTTTAGAGGTGAGCATAACAGGTCCAACTTGGTCATCTCCAATACACCGTTTCTTATGTATGAATTTTCCCTGTGAGTTTGTATGCCTCTGTAGCATACCTTTTGCAACTAAATGGAGATCATGCTACCAACTTCTTTCTTCTCTAAATTTTAATATTTTTACAGAGAAAATGACTAAAGTATCATAGAAAGGAAAGAAAACTAAAGTATCCATTTGTTTGGTGGTTGGTTTTAATGATGTATGATATTAAACAAGTCAATGTAGTGTTCAATGTAGTTACTTCACATTTAGTATTTTCTCCCTAGAACATTTTAACTGCTTTGAAAGCATTGTGAGCAAAAACTAACACAAACATTCTCAAAATGAACAATTTTCTTTTTTGCCAAATGTTTCAATGGATACAAATATAGGCATATTTATAATCATTCTCGATCAACAGGACCAAGATATCCTAAGTATATCACCTTCTAACACCTTAGTGATGACATAGTAGTTAATCGGTCCAGAAAACGTAAACGAAATGAAAGCTGTTGATTCTTACAAGCAAAATGTCTCACCAAACCCCTAAACTATTGGCAATGTCCAGGCCGGATAAGACAATCCTATGAAACTACTCATTTTGGCCTTTTGCCTATACTAGTGACCTTAACATTCGAGGTACAGCTCTGAATTGTGTGCACGACACACCACCTTGTGATGGTGCCCTTTTGTGCCAATTTTCTTTGAAATGCTATTATGCATGGTTAATATGCGGGTCAGAAAGACAGATTCGTCGACGCACAGACTGTTAGCCCTATTTGTGGAAGACATATGCCGCCAGTCACCTTTGTCAAACGTCGAAAGGAATGTTGGCCTTGTAAGGGTTTGAACTAACAACCCCTAGGTTGGGTTAGGACTACTGCATTTAGAGATCATACAAATAATACCAACCCTTATTCACTAATTAAGGGGATATAACTCTGCATTTTCTGCATAAATGGCCCTGTAATTAACCCTTTCCCGCATACTGATGCTTTATGACGCCTCTGCAGCAGACAACTTTTGAAAACTAGCAGTTTCTATTTTTGCCACAGTGGTTTCAATTCATTTTAGTAATTACCTACATTTATAGAGTTTCCGTGTTTATGCCTGGCTATTCCGAAAGTCATCTGCTGCAGATGTGTTTCGCTGTGTATTTGATACCTGTTGCCAATCAGTCGGTACTATGATACCAGTGCCTGATAAGCCACACCCTTTGAGTACTACTGTATACACAGGCCCCGCCTACATGACATGTATGATGCATGCTCGCCACTGGTCATAGTCAGTTGCTATATGTTAGTCATTACGCTTAGTTAATAGTATTTAGTTATATACCGTAGTCTCATAGAATAAAGATAACCACCCTGTATGAGAATGTTTTGTGTTATATTCTCCCTACACAACATGTTGTATGTGGGAAGGGGTTAAAGACCACATGATTGTTCTCTTCCCATGGATGGTCTTTAAAAACAGGTTTACTCAAGTAAGAAAGGAACATATTAAGTGTAACTTCTCATTCTTCAACCTTTCCCACATACAGACGCTTGCCTTTTTATTATTTTTTTAGAATGAGAAGGTTTAAATGTATGAGAATTCCGGCACAATCAGGTAATGCCGGCTTCTTCTTCTAAAATGTATGGGCCGAGCATATATTGTCATGATCATACAAGAAGCAAGAGCAAGTGAAAATCTGCTTCTACTTGTCACGTAGTATTACTTCAGATGTTTTCAATTACATGTACATAAACTATTTAAGAAAACATTTAAGTACTACGAAAAGTGTTAAATAAATGTTTTTGTACTATATTCAACATAGAATCTATGAATAACGTAATTATTTCTTAATTAAACCCCATTTATATCAACATTATAACAAATAGTCGTATCTTGATTTCCATATTTCGCGTATAGTCGTCTAACGATCGTTAGAGCCTCTCCCCGGTTAGATCATATGAAGAACGATTATGTAGTATCGCTGAATAATCGGGTTTTCAATGCAGCTATTCATTGAAAGTTTATCAACGCCCTTCTTCTTTATTTACATTCAACCCTTTTTCCAGATACAACATATAAACATCAGACAACTTTGAAAACATCTTGCCATATATATGAACAATCTTAATCATGTGGAACATGGATCAAAAGTGAAATGATCGAAGCTAAAAGAGAAAGTGCTCATCATAAGCAATTTCCCCTTGTGTAACATTGTTTTAAAAGACCGACTACTGTAGGAGGCCAGAACGTTTATGTATGGAAATGGTTGTGTGATTGTGCAGGATAATTAAATTTTCTATACATCAGGTTACAAAATTATGCTGAATAGTGAAATGTTCAATACATCGATTTACACTCTATATTAAAGCCAAAGTATTCTGCTAGTGTTTCCTTTAATAAAGGACGGTTATTTGAATCCGTTTTGCATATTTACCACTTATATTATATAACTGTAAACTAGAATGAACAGATGAATGGTATTTTAATGTCCAGGGACATTATTTCAACAACTTAAAATATCTTTTAATTTAAAGCTGTTTACAACGGTATTTTAGTAATATAACAGCGGTCAGTTCACCTGACGTTTATTACTGGTCTTTATCACACCTGTTCTCCACACACATTTATCCAAGGTAACTGGCTAACGGAAAGAATGAATAATCGAACAATAATTCCAATAAATGACCCCTCGACTGGTTGTATACGGCATCATGTTATATATATAATAAACTTCTATATATAATTTGAAAATTCATAACTTCTAAGGGTAGATTGAATAGTGCATGGTGGGATGTTCTAACGCTTATGAACATTATAACAACAACTCATTTAAAGTTGTTTACAACGGTAGTTTTGTCATATCATGACTGTGAGTTCAACTGACGTGTGCTTCTGGCCTTCCTGACAGCTGTTCTCGAAACATTTATCCAAGGCAACTTGCTACCGGAATGAACGAATACTCGAACCGGGGTTCACGACTCTTCGAATGATAGTTGACGTTATCCACTGTAATATTGCGCCTAGACTGCAATTGACAGGAGTTAAGGATGTCCCATCCATCGCGGTGATACTCAGAGAGCAAGTGAACATAAAAATGTCCTATTCATGAGCGGGAATGGAAGTCGAATTGAGTTTTACACGAGTGGCTTTATTTATCACATAACTTGCACTCCAGGAGTGGCATAAAGCATTGACATCAATATCAAATGTAACTAGTTACATAAATAACCGAATCACATCACGTGTGCTGTTTTTGTATTCATACGTGACGTACTGTGACGTCACTTTAAATGACATCATATTGTTTACAATTGTTCTGAATTTCGGCATTTATTAAAAATATTGTTAAAAGAGAATACATCTCGATAAATGAAATTGTGTAAGTTCCTTGATGCAAATGTTGTATAAACAAAAAAGGTTTTTGAAAGGGACTACTTTTTGCAGTGGAAGTATGCATTAGAACTTCGGTCACTGTGGAAATATCTGAGATAGAGAGAGAGATAGAGAGAGAGAGAGTGAGAGAGATAGAGAGAGAAAGAGTGGGAGAGAGAGAATGCGTGGGAGAGACAGCGAAAGAAAAGGGGAGAGACATAAAGAAAGAAAGAGTGAGAGATAAAGAGAGAGAGTGTGTGAGAGTGAGAAAGAAAGAGAGAGAGAAAGAAAGATAGAAAGACAGACAGAGAATGAGAGAGAGAGAGAGAGAGAAAAGAGAGGAGGAGAAAAAGAAATCGAATGAGATAAAGAGAGAGATGTTTATTTAGAGAGAAAAAGATAGAGAAAGTTGTTGAGACAGACATAGAGAGAGAGAGAGAGATATATATATATATATATATATATATAGAGATAGAGAGAGAGGGGAGAGAGAGGGCAAGCGAGAGTAATTGCGGTCGATTGATTGATATTTCCATTGCTCATTGATTGGTTAATTGCTATTTAAAATGTGTGTACATGTGTCTATATTAATCTATCAATTACATTCAAACTAAAATAATATTTTTCACTAGCTGTGTAATATGGTAGGATTTCCTTTTTAGAAATGATATGAAATGAAATTCAAGAGTTTGACTTATCTGGATTATTCAGGGTTTCATAACAAGCATGAGTTGAAATCAGCGTGCTTACAATACCAAATTAAAACAAAAATCCGTAGTCGGGACTATTTCTTCAACTTATAACGAACATGGATTTCAACGATGGCGTTAATGGATTGGGTGTTGATGGACCGTGTTGCATAGCGTATGCAATTATGAAAAATATTTTGTATATCCTTTTTCTCCATACATAATTATTTCTTTTTATTTGGTTTTCTTTTTGGGAATATATAGAACATAATTTAAATACAACAATTATATGTTCTATTGAAAAGTCCTATCCGTGTCATCACTGGCAGTGTCTGTTTCGTCATCGTCACTGATCTTCGCTATGAAACTCTCCTTTACTAGATACGGTTTAATAGAAGCATCTTGACACATGTGACTAATTGGCGATATGTGTAGAGCCAGATCAGACTGTGCGGATACAATGGTTGATCAGGACCTACATTGGTTGCAAATACATTAAGGTTGGTTTTCGAAAAGCGTCTTTAAATTAACAAATACATATACGCTTGTAAGTTCATTTTACCTTCTAAAGATTGGTTTGATTGACTCCGATAGACCCGACGAATGAACGATACGGAAATGATCGACATGATCGCCTATTGTCGAATGTGTGATGAATTATTTTCAAACGGGTAAAACTCGGTCTTAAGTTTCACTGGTTTTGCATTAGACCATAGTATGATCTCTGTTCAAGAAAATTCAACAACGGGACATTTGCAATCATCCGCGCTGGCTGATTTGGAACATTTTATTGATCACATCAAAAGACTCATAGAAGCTTCTGAGTAACTGTGATTAATTGGTTCAAAGTTTCAAACAAAATAGTTGTTTTAAGCAAATCATTGTTTGAACCAATGCACGAGTTGGCATTTTGAGAGAGTGTAGGTTCATATCAGACTGTCCATCTGCTCCATCTTATTATAATTTACACATGTAGATCTTAATCTGAGTGTTCGGATGTAATCGCTGATCTGGATCTACTCTAATCGCAAAAGTCAAATTGTACGTCTTCGCACGTACGGACTCATGCGTGCTTGTTTCAACTACATAAGCACGAATAAAACCCGGTATGAACCATGTCGCACGATTTGTGTTATTCGTAAGATTTGAAGGAAAATAAATGAAACTTGACATGATTAGCGACGGCCGCTAGGATGGCCATATACATGTATGTATTTGATCAAATATATCTTAGGTCAACCTCACTGCGACTCATTAAATTCAGACGACGAATTCCAAGCAGCATGATGTACAAAGCAGAAATCACTCATTATATGCAAATTCACATTTCACTTTCTAAAATGCATATCTTCCATTTCAATGTGTTCCAAGCAGAAAACTCTTAAAACTGCATATATAATATTGGTGAAACTTTTAACCAATCAAATAGAGAGGCCATGATTAGGGAGGAAACCAAGTTCCCAAAGGTCAATGCAGTATTATCAACCGTATTGTAACCATCCCGTATTGTAACCATCCCGTATTGGTCTTCGATACCATTATGCGATGTCTTTGATGCTTTTATACTTAATGAATGCTTTAACGCATGTGCTTAAAACATCACCGTTCTGATAGCACTATTGGTAAAACAAATAGGTTTATGATACCAAGTTAACCTGTTTTATTTTAGCATTCTTATTCTTTTCAAAACATTTAATTTAGACAATTATATATATTTACCTTCTCCTTTGAATCTTCTCAATTATAATACAATGTTATTGACAATATATGTTCAAGCTTGCCTAAACGTTACAAAGTATCATACATGCGTAGATATTTTATAATGTTAGATAATTTCGTAAAATATAGAACAAATGCAATCATTTGGCATACATGTAGTAAACAAAAAAGATTATAGTTATGGAAACATCATAAAATTAAAAGGCATATCTTTTCAGGGTTTCAAACCTGTGGCAAACATGTAGCTTCTTGGGCTACGTACAAAGCGTTATATTTATACAATCTGTTTCAAATTTGACATTGCAGAAAACTGATAGTCTCGAAATCTCAATTTAGAACTTAACATCACGATTATGTGTGAGTGCCACGTACATAATGTTTACCAGTATATCATATAATATATACCCACAACCAATTTCATCGATATTTTAATAGGAAGATTAATTGGTCATAGTAACTTGTAGTCTTGTAATAATAATCGGCATTTATGCTAACGACAACATCATGAAAAACCATATTGTAAAAAGAACTCATTTCATACAACTGTAATAATCATCCATTTTGATTTCAAACGAAAACAAAACAAGACTATTTGTTTAATCAAGAAAATTATATCATAAACGAATTAACTTAAAATCGATATGGGGAAAAAACCCAGCCATTTTGAAATATACCGAAAACGAAACTCAACTTTATGGTTAGATCAAACTAGCCATTATCTAGCGTTTGACATTAATTAAATTTAATATCTCCAGTTGACTTACTTGGACAAATATCATCAACTTTGGTGCAACAAACAACATTAAAGCCAGTCCAGAAAATGACAACAGTTAATAGTCGTATCTTGAATTCCATGTTTGGCGTGATTCGTCTGAGGAACGTTGTAAACTCTGTCCCGGTTTAGATCATATGAAACACGATAATGATGAATAGTCGGATTTACACTTGAGGTAAATGCAAGATCTATATCGTAAACCAGGTATTCTTATTGATTTGCCTTTAATAATGGAAGCTAATTTAAATCCATATTATGCTCTATTGCATGTTATACTGTACGTATTTTAAACTTTTATAACTGTATATGTTTTAACATGCAAATCCATTTTATAACAACTTAACACCTACGTTAATTTGAAGTTAAATCTCTTTTCAACGGTATTTCAGTTATATCACGATGGTCAGTTCACATGACGCATGCTCCCGGCCTTTATTTAACGCTAAACGATGAGATACCGAGTTCTATCAGTGAGATATAATCCATTTCACCAACACTGTGAGGTATGAAGTAATATTTACTACGTTATGACGCAAAACGTCGCTGACGTGACGTAATTTTCCTAAAGGGAATATTATTTTTACGTAATCAATTCATTGTCATTAAATAAAATGAAAATGTATTTGTTTTGAGTGTATATGGAATATATTTAAACTCGAAGTGATAACAATTTTAACATTTTCAGCATGTAATAGTAAGATTAATCGAGCATACTGTCTTTTAATAGAAAATCAGCATTCATGTTAACGACAACATACGCGCTCGTGAAAATATTCAGTGGTGTTATTCCATATCCACTCAAAACAAACCAATATCCTCTATACATCACACATTTCCTCCATAAGACATTCATCCAAGATAACTGGCTACCCTAGAGGGGGTTCGAACCTACGACTCCGCGACTGGAAGTGCTCGTCATTAAATGTAATATATTATATACTTTAGGTATTTTACACATTTATAACTGTAAACAGTTTAGGGTAGAATTAATAGATGTGTGGTGCAAAAACATGTTTTACTATGTTCATTTGAATTTTAAGTTATGTTCGATGTTCTTTCATATCACGGCGGTCAGTTCACCTGGCAGGTGCTTCTTGGCTTTTGCTCAAACCTTGACTTCACACAACATTCATACCAGGTTACTGGCAACATTAACATTGGAACTGTTTAGCCAATATGTGGAAGACGAATGGAGCTAGTCACATATATACATCGTCCAGACATCGGAAGAATTCATACTTGAACTGAGGCAGGGTTTAAACTCACGACTCCTCTTCTGTTAGTCGTCATCGTTACCGACTGTGGTATCACGTCTCGACAGTAATCGACAGGAGTTAATGATGTGGTCTTCTTGTCCTATGAACCATGGTGATAGCTAGAGAGATAGCAAAGATGAACTATGCGCGGGAATGGAACACAGCTGTACACTTGGTGGCCAATGTTACTGATGTACTTCTGATTAACATATTTTGTCAGGAATTAAGGTCTCTTATTCCTGCTAACTTTTAAAGAATTGCGGTCTCGATATTACGAACTGGAGCAGGTTGTTTTAGTTTTGAAACCTTGGACAATAATGGCTATATATATTGTTTATAGTGGAAAAGGGAGTTAGGGACATTAATTGCGTTATTAAACTCTAAGAGTCAATTAATGGTAATCTCCCTTGTTCTTTGATTGGTTTATTGCTATATAAAATATGTTAACTATGTTAATCAATCGGTTTAAATATAAATCAGCTGAAATAATATTTATCACTAGCTGTGTAGTTTTAAATGTGGTAGGATAAGATGTGGTGAAAAATTTCAAGATTAAGAGTTACTTGAACTGTTCGAGCTTTTATAACAAAAGCGAGTTCAAACAAGGGTGTCTTCATTACCGAAGTTTTGATATCATTTTAGAGTCATCTTAGAATGAACATGGCGTAAGTAGGCCGTTATAAATGGAGTAGGTGTTGATGGATCATTGTCTGCTGGAACGTTCCGTGTTGATCTTTATCTTGCAGCTTGAATGCAATTATGACACACATATAGTATTGTGTTGTAGTTTGTATTACGTTTTACTCCATACATTATTATGATTTCTTATTAACTTGCTTTTTTTTAAGAATATATTTGATTTTTGTTTTAGTTTAGACTATAATTAAAGAAACATAATTCAACTATGACAGATAACTGGTCTTTTAAAATTGAGGAATCGGTTGATGCACTGACAGCGTCTCTTTCTGTATTGACACTGATCTTCATTACGAAGATATGCAACGGACGCTAAATCGTAGCAATACTCCGCCAAAAACTGTTCTTTTCAATCACAAACTTACCTAAAACATTTCCGCAGTCATCTAAAGTCACAGACAATGAATTGATGAAGAAACTCTTAAGAGACTAACTTTGTTTTCATAAGTTAATTAGATGAACTTATGCTCCGTAAACAAACAACCATAGTGTAATAATAACACGTGTTATAAAAGACTTGCAGCCTTTTATATTCTGGAGGATCAAACGAGAAACTGTTTTACATAAGTATCTCGAAATATGTAACTAATCGTTAAAAGTGCGAACTAAGATCAGACTGCGTTGATGCGATTATTTATCTGGATTTACACCGGCTGCAAATGCATTAAGCTTGGTTTTCGAAAAGTGCCTTAAAATAAACTAGAAATATCACTGAAGGTGATGAATACCCCCAGCTGGTTCCTGACAATATACATATGTATGAGAAATTCAAGGGGCCATAACTCATTTAAAAATAATTCGAGTGCAACACGCTCACAATATGCACAACTAGGCTTGATATCAATCATTCTTGTGAAGTTATATTAAAGTCTGATGAAAGGTTGCTGAGAAATAGTGTTCACAAGAAATGTCCAGACCAACGGATCGACCGACCAACACTCCGACAAACCGACCGACAAGCGTAACTCCTATATAGCCCCCATCTACAACGTATCTGGGGGAATAACAAATATTTCTGTTGGTACATTTTACATTCTAACAATTGGTTTGACAGTCTCCATAGAATACCTTAAACTATAAGGAAATTAATGACATGGTCGTATATTATCGTATAACACGCTTCTCAAATGTTTGTTATGCACGTGCATGACGTCATTTAAGAAAACTACGTCACCGTTGTACTTCAACTTTCCAAATGGCATTCTAAACGACATGACTACATATTTTAACAAAAAGTTTGTTTGGAATTTAGAAGCAGATCTTTAAACTCTCTATATATAAATAAACAGACATTGTTAACTAAATAGTTTACAATATGAAAGTATGCAATAAAAAGGTTATTGACCCTGTACTGTAAAATCATCGTTGGACCTCGTTCTTTGGCGAACGTAGCCTCGCAAGCTCGGCAATGTCCACCCAAGAAATCGGCCCAACGATGATTTCACAGTACAGGGTCAATAAGCTTTAATGAGATATGCGATTTTTCGACTATAAAAATCTAAACTAATAATTAGTATAATTCGAAAACTAAAACAAAGATAAAATAAAAAGTATTAATATGTTCAATAATGGTTAAATGATCAAAATAAGTATCCTCAGACGAAAAAACGCAGACACAGTGTACCTAAAGGGTTAACGTAATAGTGTTGAGAAGTATTCATGTTCCTTCATAGTCCCTGAATGCTATGATAAATATGATATTAAATATCTGATTACCGTTATTGTATTGCTAAAATAATACAATTATAAAGCACATGTAGCCCTTCTATTCATTGAAAATTCACTTCTAATAGATGTGGGTATATATATTCCAACGAAGAAAAATTCCAGAATATATCTGGAAGGTGTGAAACTAATGAATTTGAAATGAACCCTTTTTTAAATATTTCAATTAGTAAAATCTTCAAAAGTAATGAACATTAAATATTACTACACGAACATTTCGTTCCATTTCAATTGCAATTAACGTATCTGATCATCAAGCAGGAAGAATGTATAGAAGACCATTTACCTCCCAGACCAAGGCAATGCAAAAGTTGGAAAAGGTACATAAACATTAAAATATCACGTTATTTTGTTGACGAATGGAATGAGAGAACTGCTGCTCCGGAATTTGAGCTATATAGACAAATAAGTCCAATATGGAATTCAGCTAACCGCAATCAAAGTATGCTTTCTGTCTGCTTTTCTGTGACTCAGATTATAGTCTTTCTATCTTCCACAGACTCGACTTGTTCTAGGTGTGGAATAACTGACATAACATGTTGTATAACAGAGCATATGTTAGTTAATTGTAACTGTGTACATACTTGTAAGTACATTTGCGAAGAATGTATTAATCAAGAATTCGATTTAACTGTGTCTGAGTTTATTTGCTCTCTAGATGGAGAGGAGTATGTTCGAGCATTGTTTGGTTTGGACCCAAATTTGGAACGTCTTCTAGAGGGAAAAGTTGATGGGGTTTTTCAATGTGGTTGCATCATTCCTCCATAACGCATGGAATTGTTACAGGTACATTATGTAACTTTGTCAATTATGTACATTGTGGAACTTATATAATCAATTTAAATATGCAAACTCAAATTGTGTGTGTTCATTTATGTAATATTTTGTTTTGCACTGTGTATCGTGTAGGGTTATGCGGTTGCATATATACACATGTGTTATTTCATGGTTCTCCATGTATATATATGTGCAAGTCTTATGTATATATACGATAGTTATAAGAACTTATTGGAGCTCTTGAAAAAGTAAGCATTTTTAGCTCACCTATGCACGAAGTGCAAGGTGAGCTTTTGGGATCACTCACCGTCCGGCGTACGTCGTCGTCGTCGTCTGTCCGTCTGTTAACAATTTTCTACAAATGACTTCTTCTACTAAACCAATAGACAGATTTCAACATAACTTCACAGGAATGGTCCTTATGTGGTCCTCTTTCAAAGTTGTTAAAAGAATTTATTTCCAAGTAGAACTTTGGTTGCTGTTGCATCAGAAAAGGGGAAAATTACCAACTCTTAAAAAATCTTCTTGTCCAAAAGTACTAGCCCGATTTGAAAATTATTTCGCACAAATGTTCCTTGGGGTACCCGCTACCAAGATTGTTCAAATATTTCCAATCCGTTGAAAAACATGGCCGCCAGGGGGCGGAGCTTATTTGTTATATATGTGCAACATAACTTCACAGGAATGGTCCGTAGGTGGTCCAAGATTGTTCAAATAATTCGGAGTTGGTGAAAAACATGGCGGTCAGGGG
>JAUELF010228081.1:0-13912 GCA_031471495.1 Clinocardium nuttallii
TGCAGCAGACGGCTTTTTGAAAACATAGTGACAAAAGAAGAAATTGCACAAAACTTGCAATTTCTTCTTTTGCCACAATGTTAACAACTCAATTTACTGGTAATAACTTATGGATATTTTACACACTTTTGCCAAACTGTTTTCAAAGTCTTCTACTGCAGATTAGTTGTATTTGGGAAAGGGTTAAATATCCAATCAATCAGAAGGATCAAGGTGATAGTGATAAGATTAAAATTTAAATTTAAGATGTGCCTCCATCCAGATGTGACAGACTATGTTGCCAAGGTTACAGACGGAGTCAAGGTTATGGTACAGGAGGGTAATGTAGAGAAGGTAACCATGGTGATATTAAATATGATAGGACATCCTGTGGAACGTTTTGTGTTCGAGATAGACCGACCATCAAACACATCCAGGTAAAAATATTTATCAGTTTATTATAAGTTAAGCCTTTCCAATATGCAGACTCAGATGACTTTTGAAAACATTGTGGCAAAAGAAGAAATTGCTTCTTATTATAACTATGGTTAGGTAGATTACTTTCTCTTTAAAGTATTGGTATCAGAGTGTCCGCCTTGAGATTGCAAGGTCAGGGTTTGTTCCCCAGTCGGTTGTGCCAAAGATTTTGGAAGTCCTGACTTCCCTCCATTGCGCTCACGGTTGTTGGTGTAGCATTACGACTGATGCAGGATAAACATACAACTATTACTGGTAATTTATACAGAGAACCATGTGATATAACTGAAACTCTTTTGAAACGTATGCTTGGGTTTTGATAATTGCAATAATGATTCCTCATCATTAGATGCCTATTTAAATGTAAGGGACAGAACTGTATCAGGCATTTTGCATCAGTTGTCTTTCTTGAAATAATATAGACCCGCTTGCAGTTATCTTTTGTGTATCAGGATGTAATGACCTCAGATCTGGCGGGGGGAAAAAGCAGACAACTTGTGTCAATATAATGTAATTTATTTGTCGTGTAAGTTACAATGACCTCAAATACATATTTTTAACACAAACAGCTACTTCTATCAACATTTATTGACACAAATATATTTGTCATTGAATTATTGATAGGATATTTCTATTCCTTATGATATCATTAGCCTAGAACCGGTTTTAAGGATATTTTTCATCCATAATAATATTAATTAAACAAAAATGTTTTTTTTATGATAATTCTATTCCTAATGATCTTTTTTTGCAAATACGTGACAGATATTTTAAGATAATTTTATCCCTAGTAACATTGATTTGCCAATAACATTCTTTAAGGATAATTAAATCTCAAATGAAATTTATTAGCAAATAACAGGTGTTTTAAGTCCTGCCAAGAGAAACCCCATTTGTTTACACATTAAGTTGAATAACATTTATATGTGCTGACAGATCTTACAATGTAGAAAAGATGACTTGCTCGAGGTGACTTGAGTATTGTTCATCTTAAGTTTGTCTTAGACAACAACACATTTTATAAGAAACATTTTAATTTCGATATAATTTCACACACCTATTTTCCTTACATGACCCCCACAACCAAACATTATTTTAATCATTAAAGAAAACATGGTTCATAGACTACATAGATGGTAGGATTGATTCATATATAAGCCTATAATACAAAATTGAAAATCTTCTTGTCTCAAAGTACTAAACCCATTTTCAAATTCATTTCATAGAAATATTCCTTACAACTAGCAATATTCAAAGAATGACAATAAGCATATCACTTAAATATAAATACATGCATGTCACTTGTAATGGACAATATATCTGAATTCCACCGAAAAGGTTGTCCGGAAATGCGTTCTAATTAGTAGTAACATGCCTTTGTTGTAAAGGTATAATACTCTCTATAAAGAATTTTTCAACTATTGATTGATCGAAAACCATTACAACCAGGGCTAGTTTTACTTTTGTGCCTTTAAGTATATATAAAGTATATATTTCTGAGCACACCCAAATTGATGATATATTCTTCTGCATCAATCGACCAAGATTGAGACACACAATGGCTTCGAGAGCTATAAGCAGATTCATCTTTAATCCTTAACCACTTGTAGACACACTGTCACGCATCAGCTGCAGCAGACAGCTTTTAAAAACATTTTTGCAAAAGAGAAGAAATTGTTCATAATGAGCAATGTTTTCTTTTGCCACAATGTTTATAATTCCATACATAGAGAATTTAAATATTTTTACCTCTAGTTGCAAGTCCACTGCTGCAATTTTGTTGAATGTGGGAAAGGGTTAATAAACATATACTCCTTCAACTTTGGGCCCAATTAAACAATACATGTATGTCCCTGCATATGTTCCTATGGTTATTGCTAAAAGTTATTTTTCTCTGCTGCACACTCTTTAAAAACTATTCATTGCTTAATTTTTTTTCCAATTTAAAACTTCAAGAAAAAAGCATTTCGCTTTGCTCCACTAAAATCTTTAAACAATATCACCCCAAAACAACTACTGTACATTTTTAATCTTTTTTCATGTGACATGGCTCAATTTCCTTTGTAGGCTTATATAGCACACTTTCAATAGCTACTTAGAGTCCGCATTACCCCATCTTTGCTAGCCAAGACTACTTTGTACATTAGTAATTATGGTAATGAAATTGACAAATAACCCTTGGCTTACAAAGATGACCTAAACCTACCAGCTGTTATAACTGACATATGAAAACGAATGTTAAAGAAACTTTAATTAACCCGACGCTTTTTGATGCATTTGCAGCAGAGGCCTTTTGAAAACATTGTGACAAAATGATATATTGCTGTTGCTCAAGATGAGAAATATCTCCTTTTGTCACAATGTTTTCAACTGTATGCAATCATTATACATGTACTTTCATTCATCGAGCTTTTCCATACTTTTACGAAGATGTTTTCAAAGTTGTCTGCTTCAAATTAGTTGCATGTGGGGAAGATTTAATAAGTAGACTTAAACAAACATATTTCCAGAACTTTTCTAAATACTTTCACCATGCTCATAGCATAAATACTTTGATTGTATTTGACTCACTACCAATGAAAAGTTTGTCCTGTTCATTGTCATAAAGAATGCTGTGTGGTTCAGAAATCCCATCCTTTTTTTCAAGAATTATTTTACCTATTGATAGGTCAGAGGAAATCTCAAAAACATTATCAGAACCAGCACTGCACACACATATCCTACTATTTCCGTCCCAAGTTAATCCTGTGGGATCTTTCAGGAGCTCATGTGTAAAACTTGCTAATAGCTTACCATCCCCTGTAAAACTATGTACTTTGCCCATGTCATAATCAGAAAGATAAATAATGTTCTCATCAGGAGTTTGTGTTGTGTACATTCTGTTGCCAAACTGAACCATCTCTTGCATTGTCTTATAATCTATAGTTAATTTAACAGCGCCATTCAGGTCTAGTTTTTCAATCATATCTGGACCTTGGTAACACACCATCAAGGTATCATTTGTGCATACTATACCCCGGCACTGACTGTATGTTTTTTTGTTGATAGTTTTCTGAACAGGGGGGGTGTTTCAGATGTGGACAAAATAAAGATTTGATTTGTAACATGTGTTGTTACTGCAATAGACTTGTCATTAATCTTTGCTACACTCCATGGTTCCACACCTATTATAAGTTGTTTTGTAACTGTCATACTAGACAGCTCTACAACTTTTATCTTACTATTAAAGTAATCAGCTATTACAAGAGAGTTATCTAAGAATCTTTTAATATCGGTTATCCTGCAGTCATTTTCATCAGATGATGTCTTAACATCAATTTCTTCTAACTTGTAAGGGCATTTTTTAATCACACCTAGGTCATCAGAATAAACTGATGGTACAAATCTGTATCTAGAAATATTGTTGTCCATTTTGACAGATGATAATCAAACCTTTAAAATGTTTGTCTGAGTTTTCGCTTCAACATTATCAACCACTTCTGTCTTTTATTATTACCATTAATATCCAGGTAATTCATCAAGGCAGTTATTTGCGGACTTACTGTTTCATATGTGTTTTCAATGGCAAACATCATCTGTAAATCTTTGTCTCTGATGGCTCTCACACCTTTTATCACATTTTGATGGTATGTTTCAGCTTTTGCTCTATTGTCCCCAGCTAAATCCATGTTCTCTTTAAATTTACTGTGAAGACTCTCTAGATGATCTTTGATTTCGTTTAATTCATCTGTATTATCGGAATCATGACATATATCATCAATAGCTTGGACCCCAGTACAGTTTCTATGATCTATCTGCTTACAAAGTATGCACAAAACCTGGTTATGTAACTGACAATAGTGGGTAACTATTTCAAACTTATGTTCAGAACATATTTCTAATGCATTGACCTTTACAGGTTTGTTAACTGGCATGTCAGCTTTATCCTTCAGCATATGACCTGGTTGCCCTTAGTTTGTTGTGTAAATTAACGCATTCAGAACACAAGTAATCGTTACAATCAACACAAAATTTCATAGCTGTGATGTTTTGATCATTTTCAAAACAAGAATCACAAAACATTGTGGAATCTTTATGGAATCTTTCTACATCCCCAGTTGGTACTTCTTCCTGTGGAACTTCATCTGACAGGAAATCCGTCTCAGCCATAAGTGTTGAATGGTGGTTGTTTCTTCAAGGCACTGACAATTTTGCATTAACCTAGCCCAAGTCTGTGGAAAAGAATACAATAAAACACATTAAAATGAAATAAGCAGCAAAGATATAACCATTAACTTAATTCGTTCCCACAAACAAAGGTGCTAGTTGCTCCAATGAAAAGAAAAAGTTTGCATTAACCAAGCCCAATTATGTAGGGGGCAATACAAACAAGAGGGATAGTAAATTAGAAGCAAATATTTCACTGCAAATATCTCGCGTATCTTGAAATCTAACAATAACTTAAAAAAGATTGGAATTATAAAGTTTTGTCATTTTGCGCCTTTCCTGATGCCGCCTTGCTACCCTGTTTTTCAACGAATTCAATATGGCTTCAACAGTTTTTTTAGAGTGTCACTCAAAGAACATTTCTACCAATTATCTTGGATTAGTACAAGCAGCTTATGGAGGAAAAAGGTTAAATGTTTGGTATTTTGCTCCCTTTCCGATGCCACAGTAACTTAAGTTCTACACAGAATGTAAGTCTTTGAACAATTTTGAAATAAGACAAATAAAGAAACAGTCCTGTGAAGTTAAGTTGAAATTGGTCAAGTGGAATGGTCGAGGTTTTCATTTGTAGCTTAAAGTTCAATTTAATTCTTTTGTGATGACTCCTGGTTTCTATGATTTTGTAACCAATCAATACGGCTTGAACAAATTAAGAAGAGGATAACTGAAGTAAGATTATAATTCTTTTATCTTAAAATCAGACAAACACTTACAAACAAATAGAATTTTCAAATTTTGTCCCTTTTCTGATGCCATGTTTTTCGACCAATCAGTATGGCTTGAATAATATTTGTAGAGGGTCACCCAAGTAACATTTCTACCAAATAATATTGGAAACTTAAAAGCAGATTCAGAGGAGAAGATTGTTAAAGTTTGGATATTTTGCCACCTTTCTTATGCCGCAGCAATCAAAGTTCTCAAAGGATTTAAAAAGGACCACCAAAGGATGTTCCTGTGATGGGACTGTGGTTTAGGAGGAGATAGTGATTTAATCTAAAAGTTAAATACGGACAGAGAGTGATCAAACTAGATCACCTTGAGCCTTGGACTCAGGTGATTTAAAAAGCCACATGACACAAAAGTTTTGAAAAACTTGTCAGCAGCAGTTGCTTCAGACTGCATCAGCATGTGGGAATAGGCTAAAGGAAAAGCTTGTCCGTGTAAACAAGTGTACATGTAACAGCTACCTGCTTATAAAAGGCCAAATTTGTATATTCATGTATACTGCTCCTTACAATTTGTAGGTAAATAATATTATGATTCTTATGAATTCCCACAAAGAGATTTCGAAATGAATTAATTTACTAAATCCAACATACAACAATTCTGCAGCAGATGACTTTGAACACATCTAGACAAAGTTATTAAAAATCTCTGTGTATGAATTAATAATTATTGAAAAAGGTTGGAAACAGTGTGCAAAAAGGAGATATTGCTCATTATGAGCAGAGCCCCGTAGCTTAGTCGGTATCGACGATGGCTGTCAATCCAGGGACATGAGTTCGAATCCCGACTCGGCAAACTTTTTTTCCGATGTTTGACAAAAGTCAACGCGCCATGCGTCATTCGTCTTCCACCAATGGGCTTAGTTGCTTGGAAAGATTGTTGTGTGGATTACTGGTGATAGAAAACCTGGTCCCTGGTTACACATTAAACCTTTCCAACATATAGACGCCTCTGCAGCAGACGACTTTTGAAAACATTGTAACGAAAAAAGAAATTGCGAGCACACAATGTTTTCATTTTAGCTCGACTTTTCGAAGAAAAGGCTAGCTGTACTACTCGCCTTGGCGTCTGCGTTGACGTTGGTGTCACACCTTGGTTGAGGTTTTTGTACTAATTCCATTTTTAGCTCACCTATGCACGAAGCACAAGGTGAGCTATTGGGATCACATTTTGTCTGACCGTCGTGCCTCGTGCGTCATCAACATTTGCCATTGTTAACACTCTACAGACTACATTTTGCATCCAATCACCATGCAACTTTGTCAGAATTTTCATCTCTATCAAATATTGGACAAGTTTGAAACTGGGTCATGTGGGGTCAAAAACTAGGTATCTAGGTCACATTTAAGGAAAATCTTGTTAACATTCTAGAAGCCACTTTTTTTGGCTTGAGCATGTTGAAACCCTGCCAGAATGTTTATCTTATTGATATCTAGGCCAAGTTCGAAACAGGGTCATATATGGTCAAAAACTAGGTCACTAGGTCAAATTTAAGGAAAATCTTTTTAACACTCTGGAAGTCACATGTTTGGCTTGAGCATGTTGAAACTTTGTCAGAATGTTTGTCTTAGTGATATCTAGGCAATGTTCAAAATTGGTCACTAGGTCAAATTTAAGTAAAATATTGTAAACACTTAGGTGAGCGATCCAGGACCATCATGGCCCTCTTGTTTGTCAAAGCCATTGCAGATATTGCTTTGAAACTTACAACACTTATTCACGATCATTACCTCCATCAACAGACAATAGTACATACCTCTGTACATGTTTTTGTAAGAATTATGGCCCCTTTATGGCCCCTTTGTACTTAGAATGTTGGTTAAATTATCATTCCACCCCACTTTTTTTCAAAACCATTACAGATATTGCTTTGAAACTTATTATTAACGATCATTACCTCCATCAACAGATAAGAGTACATAACTCTGTCAAGGTTTTTGTAAGAATTATGGCCCTTTTTCGACCTCGATATTTGTTAAGTTTTCATATCACACCACGTTTTTTCAAAACCATTACAGATATAACTTATACAATTACACTAGTTATTCACCATCATTACCTCCTTCAACAGACAAGAGGACATAACTATCTGTCAATTACTTTTTGAAGAATTATGGCTCTTTTTTTATTTAGAATTTTGTTTAAGTTATTTATACCAAAGCAAATATTTTCAAAACAATAAGAGATATAGCATAAACACTTACAAATATCTTTTTATCATAATCACCTCAACCAACAGCCAAGCGTGCATAATTCAGTAAAGGTTCTTGTAAGAATGATGACCCTTTGCTTATAAATACTATGATCATGAAGTACTTTTAGTTATGTTTTGTTTTATTGGGAAGCACAAAACAGTTGAGCGTGCTGTCCTCTGACAACTCTTGTTTTCTGTAAATATACCCTTATTCACAGGGTCTTTCTATATTTGTGTCCACATGTTTCCAAAGTCATCTGCTGCAGATTTGTTGTAGGTGGGAAAGGGTTTCTTTACTTAATGGAGATTTATTTAAAAAATCTGCTGTGAGGAGGAGATCAGTCATATCTATTGAAAACCTTACCCACATACAAACAAATCTGCAGCAGATGACTTTGAAAACATCTTGGTTGAAATGTTTGGAATATATCTATACATGAAATTATAATTATTTAATAATGCAGAGAACACTGTTTTGAATAGACATCGTGTCTTGATGTGGGAAAGGAAACTGAAATATTTCTTTGGAAGGTGGTGGGTTTTATTGTTCACGTATTTAAATGCCACTGTCTGTTCTTTTTGTTAATGTTTTACAGGGGCTGTAAACTATTTTCACAAGATCACCTACAACATATCACGAATAACAAATGCTTTTCAATAAAAAAAAAATAGACCCTTTTTGAGAGTAAATACAAAGTCAATGTGATACCTTACAAATCATTTAATCATAATTTTTGAAAACAATGTATAACTCATTATTTTTACCTTTCAAATGAAACCCTGTATGCGTCCACACAAAGACATAATGATACATAGGTCTTTGTTTTATTAGGTATTTGGTCCACACCTAGGAGAAAATATGTCATATAATTTTCTCAAAATTGTTACACAAAATAGTGAACAGATCTAGTTCTTTAGTTTTAAGTGACCAAAGTAAATATAGCTCTTCTACCTAGAAGAGAAAGTGACAGTAGAAATCATAGTAATTAACCCTTTCCCATATACAATCCCTTTATGACTCCTTTGAAGTAGACTACTTTTGAAACATTATGCCAAAAGGAATTGCGCATGATGAGCATTTCTTTCCTTTTGCCACAACGTTTTCAACTCTATTCAATGATACAACTTTCGAAGTCGTCGGCTGCAGATTTGTTATATGAGAATATGGGTTAAAAGATAATGGTAAAGTTTGGTGCGCTAGATGTTTTCTTTTCTTTTATTTCAAAGACTCTTGATAGGTATCAAGTGTGCTGTGACACGCACCACAGATAGATAATATCACAAAATTAGATCACTGTGACCGTAACCTTGACATTTGACCCAACTTATTGCTAACTCAGCCTAAGGTTTTCGTCTGCTTTAGGAATAATTTGAACCCCAATACCAGTGGGGTACTACAAATTGTTTACAATTATTTTTCTTGTTTTCCCCTTTCCCTCATACAACGGTTCTGCAGCTTTAAACATATTTTGTCAACACATAGTAAATCTCCATAATTGAATGGATAACCTATGACTAAAAGTGGAAAACATTGTAGCAAAGGGAGAAATTGCACGTTTTGTGCAATATCTTCTTTTGTCACTATGTTTTCAAAAAGCCCTCTGCTGCAGAGGCGTCAGAAAGCGTCTATATGAAGGAAAGGGTTACTCTACGTACAGTAGACCTAGAAAATAAACTATATTTAACCCTTCCTTTCCCACTTACAACACATCTGCAGCAGACGACTTTGAAAATGTTTAAGCAAAAATATGGAAAATCTCTATTAATGATGATAGAATAACTGGAAACAGTTGAAAACAATGTTGCAAGGGGGGAAATCGATAGTTTTGAGCAATTTCTCCTTTTGTCATAATTATTTCAAAAGTCATCTGCTGCAGAGGTGTGAGAAAGCATCTATATGTGGGAAATTGTTAATTCTATTTGTTTATCTGCAGTGGGGACAAATACTTGTTCAGTTTAGAAGAATCTCTTCGTGCCTTCTTATTGAGGTTGAATATATGTGATTCATTGCTGAAACCATTACCCGAAGGTAGGTGTCTTCCGGATCAGATTTCTTACGAAAATTAGACATTTGCTTTAAAAACATTTGTTATTATGAAACACCTCGATAATGAAAGTATGATTAGTATTGAGATAAATTATTGATTAATTTGGGTTTCAAAATGTTTCAACAATATTTAAAGTCTTATCATGGTGGTCAGTTATATAACCTAACTTTGTGTTGCCTTGCTTTCTCACACCATAGTTCTCCAAGCAACTTGCATCGCTAATTGGGCTCTGCCAAAGTGATGAAAACATCGTTGGAACAGGAGAAGATTCTCTTGTTTACCCACAGCATCTTTAAAAGTTGTCTGCTGAAGTAACATCATGAATTTGCTGTCTGTATCAAGGAATGCATTAGTTTCTACATTAATGAAACTATTATCTTCTATTCTGTATTACCCATTGCCCACCTACAGCAAATCTACAGCAGACAAACTTTTAAAGGGACTACACAATGAAAAATTATATCTTTAGAATGGGTAGATAATACATAAAAACACTATCTGACACAACTTCCGAATTTTCACGATGCCCAGGTGACGTTTAATGCCCATTTCCATAAGGCTTATTTGCCTTTATGACGGAAACGCCTGAAAATTTTAACGGAAACATCAGAATGAGTGACGTCATGTGGGGTCACCAAATTACTTTATATTTACGGCGAGCGATTCAAGTAAAAGCGGAACAAGGATAAATACTGGTATTTTACCGTACCAATTTGATTTTGGGTTCATTAACTCAGCCCTATGCATCCGACCAAGAAGACGAAGAGAAAGAATTGAGTCTGTTAAGGGCTCGAACCCGGGACCTCTCGCTTTATGGACAAGCACTCTACCGACTGAGCTAACCGGGACGCTTACAAACAATCTCTCCTATTGTGTAGAAGTTCACACCCGCGACGAAACCCATGCTTAGCTGGAATTTCGTCCCCGAATATCGGAATACCAGTACCAAGGATGTCTTTATATGCACTACTAGAGCCGTAAGGCTGACAATGCAGTGCTGTCAAAGTCCCTTATTGGGCGCCAATGTCGCACGAAGGATAAACAATGCAGCTAGTCCGGGGCTCGAACCCGTGACCTCTCGCTTTCTGGGCAAGTACTCTACTGACCGAGCTAACCGGGCATGTGCTTACATGCACGCTCTCCAATTGTGTATAAGTTCAGACCCGTAAAATAAATTTTGATTTGACCCCAGATGGCGTCACATCCGGTTTAATCGATTTGTTCAATATTCAAAAATCTTATATTGAGAGGGTAAACTTTCCTTGCTTTGTTTACTTTTACAGGCATATCAACAAAATAAAAAGTTTATATTTCCATTTAATTTGTTTATATGTATATTTTAATCGCAACTTTGAAAAGCATTGTGTAGTCCCTTTAAGTTATGTATACCAAGTCAACACTTTTGCAAACAATAACATATATAGCTTAAACACTTACACTTTCTTCCTACCATCATTACCTCCACTAACAGGCAAGAGTGCTTAATTTAGTGATGGCCTTGGTAAATTATAACGACCCTTTAATGACTTAAAAAGTACCTTTAATATAAATAGTATGATAAAGTTCTTGTTTATATGTTCTGTGTCACCCGAACAAGTTTTGTTTTATTGGCAAGCACGAAAACGACGAATACGCTGTGCTCAGACACGTCTTGTTAATGGGCATGCTGGAACTTTGTTAGAGTGTTTTAAAAATAATTTTGACTAAGTTCGCGTACAGAATATTTAGGGTAACAAATCAAGGTCACTATGTCACAATTAAGAACATAATTTCATGAACTGCATGTTTGGCCTTTTTTTCTTTTCTTAACATGTTATTTATGAACATCTTATCAGGTGATCGTTGCAGGGCGACCATGGCCCTTTAATTGTCTCGATGCATTGTGGTATAAAACAATTTAAAAGGGTAATCATTACCACTGTCATTGTTAATGAACCAGTAGGACTAATACATGTAACTTACCGGTAACACTGATAAATACTAGTAACTGTAAAACTTGTTGGAATCGGCATAAGACACTTTTCTTACAAACATCAAAGGAAAGCGCTCTAGAATCATCATGAACCATCTATTCTGAAGATACATACTGTTAAAAAAATATTTATTGCAGGAAATGGTAGCCGGCAGAATAAGACATCAAGCCATTATCCCACTAATTGCAAAATGTAAACGTGGCAAGTAAGTAAACAATTTTCTGTATCTGCAAAAGCTAATTATAATAAGCTTGCAATCAAAAACAAAATTGAGAGTAAGATTTTATGTAATCAGCATGATTCTGTTGATTATTGCTTAAGATTTCTTATCTTAATCGACATCTTCGTAGTCGTCATGACTATGTTAGCCCAATTAAGCACACTGTTTCAGTTTGTTGTATAATATAGCCACCAGAGCTATCAAAGTGATACTATTTAAAGTAAAATGCTCTCTAAACCAAACCACTGGTTCAACTTCAAAATATCTTCACACAAATGTTTCCTTAATTGACCAAAACTGTATAAAGTGTTGCACAATATGGCTGCAAAATCAAAAAGTAATGTTAATATTCCTGTTGTAGCCCTCTACCAAAACTGTTAAATCAGTTCAGCTGTGTTGCAAAAGATCAATGCCTTAGACAAAACTATGAAAACAATAAATATCTCCTTCAAAACCACTGACACAATTCTTCAATAATTCATGCAATTTTTCGAGTCAAAAAAGAAAGTATTCAAATTGTTACAGTTTAGGCAAGTTGCAATTAGAATAATAAACGCTTGATAAAAATGTTAAGCACCAGAAGGAAATGTCAGAAAGTAGGTGTCATAAAGATTGCCTAAAACACCAGAGTAATGACCACTTGAACTTATAAAATAACCATTTGTTTAAAAACTAACTTATTACATAATGTGTTATCTCCTTTATATCAATGGTTTTGATCAAACATATTGAAGGAATGAATGAATGCATGTATATTGTTTTCTGGCGCATCGACAGCTAAGGTCATTTAGCGCGCAATTAAATATTTGATTATTCATGATCCCTGGGCAAACAAACCAGTACCAGGATAGAAAATGTGCCTTGCCCAAGGGCACTCCACCATGACCGAATTGCCGCGACTTGGGATCTAACCAGGGACACCCTGTTTCGAAATCCCCGACGCTAACCACCGACCACACACAAAGAAGGAACATTGTAATTACAATATTCATGAAAATACATAAGGAACAGCCATCACTGTCAAATCAGACCAAGTCATCTGAACAATGAATTCCATCCTTTAAGGAATTGCCCTACACAAAATATTCCATATACAAGTTGGTTGTTGCGACTAAAAAACGTGCGTGAATGATATAAATTGGCAAACAATAACTTTCAAATGAAACGGCTGAATTTATTCCAGATTATAAAGGTCATTGTGTCACCCATGCTTGCGATATAGAATGGATAAAAAACCTGTCAGTAGGCGGAAAGAAATGTATTTTACTTATTTAATTTTCAAGGTAATTTGAAAACAAATTATCTTAAGTTGACTGTTTCTTCAAAAGATCACATCATATTCATTTGTTGGAAAGACTGACCCACATGCAGCATTACAGTTAGAAAGCGAATATTGATGTAATATTGTCTTCTGAAGAAGCTCGTTGGATTTTAAAAGGGGGTCTTAGCAGGTGTTCTTGACTTGAGGTTACCTTTACAGCAGTTATTTAAGCCGTCTGTTTCGGACGTAAATAGGGTACTCTTGGGTCTCCCGTTCTCTAGAATACAAATGAAACCTGAACTGTATAAGTGTTAAATAAACCTTAAATAAAGATATTTAAATATTATTTACGTGCTAAAAATACCAACTGGATACGGTATTGTACTTGTAAATGAATAAAAAACTTAACCCTAATTTTGGATTATGTTGCTGTCTTTCAGTTTTTACTATTTGGTATTCCCTTACATTGAGAAAGGAGACTTGCTAGAGGCTATTGAAAATGATATGAAAAGCATTGATAGTAAGGACACAATACAAATGAATGCAGCTAGACGAGTTTTAATACTTTATCAGATAGCATGTGCTATGCTTTTTCTTCACACTGAAGTGGATGGCTTTAGGTGGGTATTAAAATAGTGTGTAATAATTACTGTTATATCAAAGACATAGAGATTATTCAACTCATGTTTTCAAAGATTAGGATATATTTCACGAGCCGTCCCGTGAATGGGAGGAACGTCACGGGTGACGTAGTCACGAGTGACTCCTCCCATTCACGCGACGGCGAGTGAAATATGTTCTAATCTTTGAAAAAATAAGTTGAATAAT
>JAUELF010228102.1:0-13906 GCA_031471495.1 Clinocardium nuttallii
TGTATTGCTGAAGTCTTGTATTGTTTCGCTGTTTTCTACATTATTTGTATTTATTTCCTTAAAATGTTGAAAAAAATTATAATTTGGTATTAAATAGCTAATCGTCATACAAATCATATTTTCATGTGTGAGCATGCAATTACTAAGTTGTGATTGATAACAAATGGTATGGTCAATCAGCGTATGGTCAGATGGATTTGGTTAAGGCGTCATATTACATCGATAAGTCCCATTGTTAAACTTTTTAATTGAAATTTCTAAAGGGAGATAAATGTCAGTTTGGCTAGAATATAAGTTAATAAGCAATTAGTAAAGAAATGGACTTCTCGCCAAAACTAGGTAAATTCGAGTTCAAACTCTGAAATAGGGACATAGAAATAACGGATAGATATCATTACCTTGGCGTTACATTATCAAGCAGCGGTTCATTTCTTACAGCTAGATAACATATAGCAGAACAGGCAACTAAAGCCTTGTTCTTATAATTCTGATCTGGCTATTGACTTAATTACTAAGCTTTTTGACCATACGGTCCTGCCTATTTTAACTTATGGCATCGAAATATTTGGTTATGAAAGCCTTAATATTTTGGAAAAGGTACACAATGAATTCCTAAGAAAGATCACCAAAGCGCGAAAGTCTACACCAAATTATATGTTATTGGGCGAATTAGGAAGATATCCCATTTCAGTTACTGTCAAAGTTCGTATTTCTTGATCCGTTTTTATAACAGGCAAAACATCAAAATTATCTTTCCAATTATATAGATACTTGCTTAACCAACCCAACGTTGAGTATAAATCGTTAGCTAAGGTTAAACGAATTCTGTCTTCTGAATAAAGTTATGTTCCGTTCTGTTATACCTGCCTATGTTTCCTTAATTTATTTCTATTTATGTCTCTAATTATCTTTAGTTTCGCCACATGTATATGTATGTATATGTATTTTGTTTCTGGCAACAGACATATGTTGTTTATATGCCAATAAACGATTTAGAACTTAATTGTGCTGAAATACACATATGACAAAAATTAACATTGCACCAAACAATTATTTGTATTTTACGAATGTGTCCGCCTTAAAAATAAGCTTATGTTCTGATATAGTTTGTGCATATATATTTCAGTTTGAAATAATTGACAATGCAAAATGAAAAATATGCATTCAAAGTTTTAATTTCAAACATTATGACAAAAGCATAATTGAAGCACATGTACATACACTTTTTAGAGCACAACACCACCCCTTTTCGTACTTTCATACATGTATATATAAAAGGAAGAGCATACAAATACAACACGATTCCAAGCAAGGTTTCAAGAGGAGGAGGACTTCCTTCGCATTTAGCTTTCGTTTCATTTCTGTTTCAAATTGTGAGTATTTTGTCAATAGTCGTATTTAAAATATAAAATTGCAAATAATTCAAAAGTCATCTATTAAATTGCCTTTTCTTGCCGTTTCGCTGAGAGTATTTTAATATTTGATTTCTGTTTCATTATAGTACGCATACATGTTTTTGAAGAGGACAATGATTATAAATCAGTACTAACGATAAAACCGCATACTAGTATATGCGTAACAACTCAATTTATTAAAAATCATCAATACAATCCCATCAAGTCGATGCATTCTACAAACGATACAATACATGATATTAATACTGTCAAGACAACTTCCAATGTTAGTCCTGCCTAAAATAGTGTAACCTTCTTTAAAACTCACTAATAAATTATGTAATCCCATTGTCAATCACCACAAATACAAATTCGTAATTTAACCCGTTTCAAAGTCGCGCGAGTAACAACAACAAAGCCAAATTAATTTCCTTAAAAGAAAGAGATAACGAAGCCTCATTAATAGGTATGTTGTACTCTTAAAATAACTTATCGAATCGAATTAAGGTGACGCAAACAAATTAAAATGTGTTTCTTTCATCTAAATTGGCATAGAAATTAAGCAATGTTTTGGGGGCGGACGCTTGAATCCACGCCGCTATATAATCTTATTTGATGTATCAACACAGTGTTTTACCTACTCACTTGTTACAACGATAGTGTACCTTCAAACTATAGTAATTTACATATATATATTTTAAAATAAATAATAGACTTAGTCATTTGTAGTTAATAATAATAGAAATAGTCATTTATATTAATATATATTATTTTTATAACCCCCGTCCCAAAAATAGAGAAAACAAAAATAATAGTATAATAATCTGCTTTCAAACATAGTCATTCTGCTTATTGAAAATTAATAATTGAAATAAAACGATAGCTGCTCGCCAAATGGCAATATTGCCGGTGCGAGAGTAAACAACGACAAAGACACACACACACAACACAGTGTTTTTAAATGAAAACCGTCATTTTTAACAATATTACAGTTGGATCATTTATAACTAAGTTAATAAGAAAAGTTACCGATCAAGAATCTGCTTTTATTACAAAACCTCATGTATATACAACATTCAAAGCAATATATACGTGTACTGTAATTGAACGATATGTCTCTCTTAATAAAGCATGTCGGATGTCTGCCATTTCATTAAAAAACAAGATGGGTTTGTGAAACACCGATGCCCACTAATGGCAACATCTGCAAGGAATGCACATGTGAAATATGGAAGCCGTACAAATACGTTATCGTAAAAAACACATATCTTTCTCTGTTTTTAGAATAATTTGCCGAAATGGGATACATTTTAGCAAGTTGTGTTATCATATAATAGCAATTTGTACGTGTACCTGTAGATCTACAGTATAAAAAAACACCTTTTAATAAAAGCAATTAATTTGTACAGGTAACAATCGCGAAGCTTGATAGATAAAATGCTCGAATCGACGTAATGTCAAACGTGTTTACTAATTTAGCCGTCGACGGTGTCGCGGTGAACACAGGGTATTTAATTTCGATGGGATCGCGAAAAATGCATTAATTCAAATTAAATAGCCCCCCCCCGTTCTCCCACCTACTTACTGTTAATACACTGCTCTTTACACAGTAAAGAACACGTGGACTTTCAAGTTATTCATTCAATCTGTATTTGGATTCAAGTCTTCTTTGGCCAATTTCTTTCAATCTGATTAAAATCTACTCAACGGGGTGCGACCATTCATCTTTAAGCCATTTAGACCATATTATTTCAAAAGGGGACATAATAATTACCGGTGATTTCAACGCTTATAACATAATTTTCGGATCAACCAAAAAAGGATGGTCATGGACGTGCAGTCGACCAGTGGATTGATTCAAACAACCTCGTGCTGTCAAACGATGGCGCACCAATCAGGGTCGATTTCAAGTGAGATTTATTGGTAAGTCCTACAAGACAACTGGGGTACAAGACCTACTCCTAAACCTAATTACTATTATAAGAAAACATGCGGACAATCAAGCTACCGAGAACATTTTCAAGTTTTATAAAGCAGATTTGGAAGCGTTTTACATAAAAAAAAATGGGGAAATTACCATTACTGAAGGCTATGAAAATAACAGAAAAATTCCTGTATGTCGCGAAGGATAAATCCCTGCTTCTAAACCAATACAAAATCAGAGCACTCAGAGTGCTGCCAGCAAGGGGCTAACTGCAGATCACGGAATACATTAGGACCAGTATTTACCAATCTAAATTTTTATCACATACACTTCGCAAGAATTCCTTATTATGTCCGTTAATTGAATAATATTTGAGCTGAATGCATAATATTGTCTACGCAAAAACTTTCGATGGATACGCTTTCATTCATGAATAAATAAGGTAAGACAATATACACAGCACTCCCCTTTCAAATGTAAAGTCATCAATTTAAATTTAATATAAAACTTCGGAAAGTATGCACATACACATTAAATTATGACACCTGAAGAAAGTAAACACATACTGCTTTAATTTGTCAGGGAATTTAGGACGCGCACCTATCCAAAATGCAGGTCATCAGGACTTTCGGCGAAGCAGTCATTTGAGCCGGCAGCAGGCTCTTAATGAAAACCCTGATAATACTTTGATTTCGTTTTGAAGAATATTATGTTACTGGGACTCAACTTTCTCACCCCGTCTTCTGGGGTTGTTATGGTTTATTTCGGTTGAGAATCTGATGCAATAATCTAGAATGAAGTACTCTATCTAGTACAGAGATCTGATTAACGTTAATCGAAAGGATTTTTGGAAATGTCGATAGGCATAACTTACTCATGTAACGTATATGTTATTATATCTTGTCAACTATTTATTTTATAAGCATTTCAATCATTTAAATGTTTGAGTATATATGTTATCATTGGGACTCAATTAATCTTAATTTAATTTTGAGTCGGAATCGAAAACCTACCCTAACTCCACTCGATTTACAATATTTAGGAATTATCATGAACTTTACGCGCGAGCACGTTTGATGAAGGTGTAGAAATACATTTTATTTTTTAATCATGTAATTCATATATCTTAACATAATATTTCTTACGACATCTTTCTTTTGGGTAGGTGATGTCGAATCAAATTCATCTCCGGCTTCATATGCCAACACGTTTTCATTATTTTGATTTTTTAGACGGGAACTATTGGCGGTACGAAATGACCAACATGGGAATTAGCTGGCAACAGTCAGTTCTTTTTTTTAAAAATTATTCCACAAATCATCGTCTTTCATTGACATTATATACGACCTTCAACCACCATGACATCTCTCTAAAGCCGGGATGACGGATGTGAAGTAATTCAATGCCGATATCGTAAAACACTAGTCTAGATTCCAGTCTCAAAATGATGCGTCCTTTCGAAATATGCCTACTATAGCAATTGGCTCTAACGAGCACATTGCTAAAAAAGGAAGAATGTACCGTTCCATCGCGTATTCGCGGTTACATTCCTTTGTCTCGACACGCTTTTTCTCGCCGTTTTGCTGGAATTTCTTTTAATTTGTCTTTCAATACAGTACGAATAAATATTATTGAAGGGGACAATGATTATAAATAAGTGCTAACGATAAAGCAGTCTATAAGCATAACAACTAAAATTATCAAAATTCACCAATACAATTCCCTAAACTCGATGGTTTGTCCCCACTTTCCCAACCGTTCATTTTCACACATATCAATTACCCCCAATTATCTCTTCTCAACTCAAACTTACCTGTATTTTCTATACTGTTCAACAAATAAAAGAACTACACGCATTAACTTGTACTTGCAGTGTATTATTTCAATGTTATTTTTTCAGAAATCTTGTTCCACCGTTATAGAATATAACTATTTTTTTGTTATTTTTGTTTATACGGAGAAAAGTGCTTCTTTATTTGTGTATGGATAAAATACGAATTGTCTGTATGTGCGTTTAACAATGATAATTCAGATAAAGGTTCATATCATATATATTTGAAATATGAACTTTCAAGATACAAACAATTAACAATATGTATATATTAGTTTGTTATGATTATAAACATTATACTAGGTATTTATATGAGCATATATATCAAAACTATCTTTTAATTAGCAATAAATAAACTGATTGCAAATTATTTTGAGAACAACAATAATAAGACCTGATACTAACTGTTTAAGCAGTAAGAAAAACAGGTCACTAACTGTAAGACATTCTTTAACATAGTATAAAAGGAAGGTCAGTTTCCTCTGTATGCATAACCCTCCAAAATGGCTTATATGATTCATAGAAAATAGCAGAGGAAGTCAGACTTTGGAACTAGATGGCTACATGTACAGCCTGAAAACCCAAAACGGGATTGTCGCTACCGAAATGGTGTCAACAGAACATGCAATGCGAAAGTTAACACTAAGAATGATCTTCCAACCAACATCGCTGGTAAACACAATCACCGAATAGATGACAGCAGCACTGTTGCTGCCAACATCATGAATGGTGCCCGAAGCTGTTCCAGTACGCCAACGGTGGAAAGCAGCGACCAAGGAAGCGGGTATACCGTAAGCTTGAGCAAATGCTCATCAGACTGAAGCACAAACTGCGAACTAGCGAAATGGACATCATGACGTATGTTGATGCTGCTTCTCACTTAGTTAAATTTAAGTGAATGTGTAAAATATGAGTTAATTTATGTTTTAAATCCGTCTACACATAAATATTTCAAGAAGTGCTATTTATATATAATGTGTGCTATGTATTTTCAATCAGCTCTTCATTTGTGTTTGTCTTATATTTATGAACAACTTTCTCAAATTTAGAAACACAACTTTTCAGTACAGTATAGCAATTATCACCTATTACCTTTATTGTTATACCAAACAATACATCTTCCAATCCCTACCTCCAATTATATAGGTATAATTAAAGGTTGGGAAAGTGGGTACAAACAATACAATACGTGATAATAATACTGTCAAGACAGCGTTGCATGTTAATTCTGCCTGAGAGATGTGTAGCTTTCTTTAAATATCGCTCACAAATGACGTAATTCCATTGTCAATCACCACAATTACCAATTCGTAGTTCATTCTTAATCGCCTATATATATTTCTTTGAAACCTGTTTCAAAGTCGGCTGAATAACAACAACAAAGCCAAAACGAACTTTGCAAACAAAGAAGTGTGCCGCTCCCATGTTAATCCCGGATTAATTAAACAACCGAAAATTAATCATCTTAATTGAAAGAGATTACGAAGCCTCATTAAATTGGCATGTTTTACTCTTAAAAGTACTTATAAAATTAGGTGACGCAAACAAATTAAAATGTGTTTCTTTCATCTATATTCATACAAAGTAAGCAATTATTTTTTGGGCGGACACTTGAATCCATGACACTATATAATCTTATTTGATGTATCAACACATAGCGTTAAAATGGAAAATCGTCATTTTAACAATATTACAGTTGGATCATTATAACTTAGTTAATAAGGAACAATCTCCCTTTATTACAAACTTCATTTATACATGAACTGTAAATGAACACTACTTCTCTCATACTAAAACATGATACATAATCATATGTACTATATTGCGCACCTTAAACGTATTTTCGATGTCTGCAATTTGTCAATAAACATGTATATGTACATTGAAGACCGCACATACACGCGCGGACGACGGACACTTCAACGCTATACATTTAACATAAAGCCGCCTCTGTGGTGTTGTGGTAGAGCCTACAGCGCGGGCCGGCCACGTCATACCAAAAAATGGTAGTAAGGCTACCCTCATAGGCGATCAGAGTTTTTGGGTTAGCATAACGACTGACTGACTGGTGTCAGGGTAAATGGACACGTAATACTGGTAGTACCAGGGAAACACTATGATAACACTGAATAATTGTTAAAAGCGGCGTAAAATACCAAACAATTCAACATCGATTCGCTATACACTTTAACCCTTTGTAATATACAGACGTATGTTGTCACATCGCAACCAGTCTACTGTATGCCATATTCATTATTATTACGTATTTTGTCACATCGCAACCAGTCTACTGTATGCCATATTCATTATTATTACGTATGTTGTCACATCGCAACCAGTCTACTGTATGCCATATTTATTATTATTACGTATTTTGTCACATCGCAACCAGTCTACTGTATGCCAAATTCATTATTATTACGTATTTTGTCACATCGCAACCAGTCTACAGTATGCCATATTCATTATTATTTGTGTCGTCTGCATGTTAGGGTGGAAGGCGTTAATGGATAATTCCTCCGTGATCCGTCCGGCAGTCAGTCAGAACGTACGTCTGTCAGTCACTCTTTGCATTAATTGAGTCAAACTTGGTCTCAATATCATGTTTATTTGCATTAATTGAGTCAAACTTGGTCTCAATATCATGTTTATTTAAATTAATTCAGTCAAACTTGGTCTCAATATCATGTTTATTCAAATTAATTCAGTCAAACTTGGTCTCAATATCATGTTTATTTAAATTAATTGAGTCAAACTTGGTCTCAATATCATGTTTATTTAAATTCATATTTAAGTTATAACATTCCTTCCTTGTTCTTAGGAGTAATCTCAATTTGAGCCGTCCGGCGCGAAGACCAACATTATGGCATCTGCGTAATGTATCGACCAGATCAGCCTGCGCTTTCCGCTCAGACTGATCCGGGCCGACACATTCCGTCTCAAGGGGGATAGAGGTATAGAGTAATGATTATTGAAACAGAAAATCCACAGGAGGTGAAACATGTCTGTCCGGGTTAGCCTGCGCGGCATGCTTAGGCGGGTCAGGGTCGTCACTTTACGCAGAGTCCATAATGTTGGTTTCCTCGCGAGACGGCTCATTCTTCTATGCCAATGAAACTGTCGCATACACAATCATTTGGTATAAAACCGGGAAAATACGCATATAAACAAACGATTGAGAATCTGTGTAATCTAGCGTTCCGATTGTATAGAGCAGGTTTTTATTTATTTCAATGGAAAATAAACTAGCACCTGGTCAAAAATATATATGCATTCAGAGTCATTTCTAGACGAGCATTCAGGGTCATTTCTAGACGAGCACTTGTGCGGTGTCGTCAGATACAATCGAAGTGAAGTATTTTGGTCTGATTTTAAATGATTGGATTTTGTTGTGTCGACTGAATTGTGAAATATCTTACTTAAAAATCCATTGTGTGTTTTATTTTATTTATACGAGAAAAAACCTTATGTTTAGATAAATAGGAATTTGTTTGTGTCAGGCAAATTGTGTTGCTTCAAAAAATATTCGTTTGTTTCCATGCCGATGATACATTGTCAAAACCATGTGTGTGGATATCAACAATGCCGTATCTTATCGACTTACAGATGCCCGTATATCAACAGTACTATCAGCTCTTTGGATTATTTTGATTAGCTTATAACTGATCCTTGTAATAACATAGATTTCAGACAATCCACTTCATAATTGGAAGAAAAGTACTACTTACAGAGCAAGGCAAACTTTTAAGTACATTTATCTGAGTTTTCAGTACTACGCCGTTTCAAATTTGATTTTAGTTTACGCCACTTTTAACATTGTTTAGTTATAGCACCGCGATTACAGGATTAGTTGCATGTACCAGTATGCCATCAGCTAGTCTACCGATGGGGCAAGAGGAGATTCATTACTTCCATGTGTTAGAGTCTAAGCTTGATAAGTATTTAACCTATTGGCTATTTGGAAAAGCAAGTCACCAAATCATGATTTCGGAGAAGTATTATATGTGCACAAAGACTGTAGCTGATGAGGAAACTGATACATTATTATCGTTATTAGTTTCGCACCATATTCAAGGCAGTTTTTGACATAGGGCTTTAGCCCCTGGTCATAGTAATATAACCATTATTTCGGCGTTGGCATTAGCACCGATAAACGCAGGGTGAGACTGCGCGAGAAAAATAGTTGATAATTTATTCAATAAATCTGCATTTTAAAGGTTAAAATACCCCCCAAATAGATCATTATAAGGTTGTTGGAACATCAGTGAAAAACTAAAGGCGTGAGTACTCTATTATAAGTTTAACAAATACTTTGAAAATTGTTGCGCATTGAGGTCAAATATGGAAGCTTATTAATAATCGCGAAGTGGAACGGAGAATAACAAAGAAGTCGCGTTAAAATGCAGTGGCGGATTCACCTCGGGGCCTGTAGGGCTCGTGCGACGGAACATGTTAATTTGCATACTTGCACGCAGATGAGCGTAACAGGGCTCCTACTTTGCGAATGCCAGTTTCATAATATTTACTATGTTTGATATGATCTGTTAACTTCTTAACAACAACTACATAAATATAAGCTGCAATTGTCATTTCCTTTCACATTTCCCACTTCTTCTCCTTTCTTCCTGCAGCCCCAGGCCGTCAGCACCACAGTGCTTTGATTAATCTAGGGGTTTTATGTTTTGCACCATATTATAGGCAGTGTTTATGCTGTTATTGTCGTTTTGCTACCTGTGATTGATTATTGAATTTATACTTTACAAAATATTCCCTTCAACAATATTTGCTGTTAAATAAGTGCCTGGCCGCATTGGTTGTGTAGTGGTAGAGCATCCACCTCGGGATGCGGGAGGTCATTGGTACGATCCCCGGCTTGGTCATACCAAAGACTTTTATAATTGAAGTGATGGCTGTCCTCCTTGGCGCTCAGGGTTGCGGATTAGCATAACGACGGTCTAGGTGGTGTCAGAATGAATGGACAAGTAGTACTTTTAACTTACCTAGAAAACACCGTGATATAACTGAACAAGAGGCTTAAGAGGGCCATTATCGCTCAACTTCATAAGGACAACATCAATTCCTTTTAGAAAAATAAGGCAAAACAGCCTTGCCCACTAGCGGTCATGTTTTTCTTTTGGAGAATTTGTTTAAGTTTTCAGAATAACCATATATGGTAAAACAGCTTAGCCCCCTGTCGGCCATGTTTTTGACCAATCAACATGGCTTTAAGGAATCTGATAGAGGGTCAACAAATGAACATTTCTACAAAATTGTACGAACATTGGATAATTCGCCATGACATAATCTCAAATAGCTTCCAGTCAGTGGAGCTAAAAGGTGTTGAAGCGGCGTAAAACACACACAATTAATCAATGAATGCCTGTTTGCAAGGAATTACATTATTTTGGAAACCTAGAAGAAAGTCACCATCAACACTTTAATTAAAAGAATGTATTTCAATTGTCTGGCATTAAATAGTGATATAATTGTGTTATAAGTATTTCACTTTCTAGTACCAACGCACACATATCGACATCCGGTGCTTTGAGCTATGTTAGCCTGCACATACGCACATCCTGGTGGTGTTTGAAACACGGTGACAGAGTTCTAAATAAGGTGAGTATTTCAAGTTTTAAAATCCTTTTCTGATTCTTAAACCCTATGTTTTGGGTACTCAATAAATCCATCTCAGTGAGACGATTCTTTTGAGTACCCTCAACATAAGGTTTGGTTGATTCATAAGAAAAATAAAGGTGGTAAAAGACCATTTTTACTCCTCCTTAAAAAGTCCTCTGAATTAGTCCTTCAAGTATAAGGGATTGATAATCCGTTGAGAAAGATGGCTGCTGAACTTTAAAATTATTTGAAGTTTAACGCCGATTGAAACATATATATCTCAGTTAGTTATACCATGGCAAAAAGTTCCACTAACCCTCTGTGTCCTGGCTTTCTTGCAACATAATTCAACACACCGTTCTTCCAGAACTATACTATTTATTCTTATAAAAAACAAATATCCAACTATACATTTTAATCGCAGTCGTCGTTGATTTATTTCAATACCTCATAAGGTGAGCTTTTCGTCATATATGCAATGGTATATTTGAATGGCCTGAAATACTTAGGCTAAAATAATTAATGACTCACTTTCATGTTATACAAGTTTTCTAAAAATTATACATCTGTTTGACTGTTATATAAACACTGCCTATCCCTTTTCAATGACCATTTTTTTTTATCTACAATTAAGATAAAAATTCATACACTGTCAGTATATCAAAATTAAAGGTTTAGCCACTAAAAATAATCGTTCAAACCGCATCGGTGTTGCAGTGGTAGAGCGTCTGTCTCGGTTCGGGAGGTCGTTGGTTCGATCTCCGGCCGGGTAATACCAATGACTTAATAAATGGTTGTAACGGCTGCCCTCCTTAGCCATCAGGGTTGTGGGGTTACCAATTCAATTCAATTCAATTTGAGCAGTTCCGCGAGAAAACCAACAATGTGGCCTCTGCGGAAAGTATCGACGCAGACCAGCCTGCGCAGATTGATCCGGCCCGACACATTCCGTCTCGGAAAATCCACAGGAGGCGAAAAGTGTATATCCGGGTAAGCCTGCACGGCATGATTAGGCTGATCTGGATCGATACTTTACGAAGAGTTCATAATGTTTGTTTTCTCGCGAGACGGGTCATATATTGTATTGGCATATACATGTATATTTATTACAATTTAACATAAGAGAAACGAATGACAATATTACGACTGACCGGCTGGTGTCGGGATGAATGGACCAGTAGAACCCGTAACTAACCTAGAAAACGATATAACTGACAAATTGTTGAAAGTGGCGGCAAACTCAGATAATCAAAATAACTACACCCAGTAAGTCAACTACCATTGTTGTCGTGGCAAGTCACGAATATGACAAATTAATCATCTTGATATCGGGTAGTTGTTTTTTTACGTTAATTAACGTTCGTTGTTAATTTTACTTTTATGCTGTTGGAGGCTCATAAGAATAGCCAAACATGTCAAAATCAGGTTTGAATACACGTTGAATATCCTGTATCAGCCCATATTTAACTTCTTTGTAAGCTTTGGCCAAATATCTGCGCCTTTGTAATTTCTTTTTCTCTCTTGATAATGGATACCGCTCTATTAGTGTAAGTACTGTATGTATGGTTGTATTTACAGTCGACCTCGTCAAATTCCCAATTTCTGTTAACATTTGCTCCGTCAGTTGAATATGTTCATCTATGTATCCTTGTACTTGGAACGCTTTCCATATTATTTTCATGAGATCATAGTGCCCGATGCATTCAGGTTTCCGAAGGGTGTTACTTCCTACTCCAATGATGTCTTTAACAAATGCAGTTATTGTCCAGTTTGTACGCGTTTCTGTCAATATTCGTTCTATTGCAACAGTTTTATACCGCGGCAATTTCATAACATCGACGAGATAA
The DNA here is from genome assembly GCA_031471495.1 of Clinocardium nuttallii. NCBI lineage: Eukaryota > Metazoa > Mollusca > Bivalvia > Cardiida > Cardiidae > Clinocardium > Clinocardium nuttallii. The sequence goes on from JAUELF010228102.1 coordinate 12,613, forward strand.
AGTATATCCTTCGTAAACGTTTCTTGTTTTACGATATAGGTCGAAGTCACTGAACAGGGTTTACAAATGTAAAAAATAGGACTCCAGTGCGGATCCATAATGCCCGCTTCCGTTTGATGAACAACGTATTCCAGAAATTCCTCGAACGTGACGTCAAATTTACATTTTGCGCCTGCTCGTATGGCAGACGTTATTGTGGGGACAGTTATACGGTCAATGTATGCAGAATACAGCCGGGAATACGGGTTCCGACCGACTGTTATTAATCTAGCATGTTTCCAATCTGGATCGTTGAATCTCACCCTGTATTTGCTCATCGAGTGATGTACGCCTACTCTAGTCCACCTTTCTAATTCTTTTGACTTGTTTTCACCTCCAGTCAAAATAGAGAAGAACTGTTTAATGGTCGTCCCACCAGCCTTTCCGACTCCACAGTACGAGAGGTTATATGGTTTTATGTGAAAAATGAGTGGTCCGTTTCTTTTAAGCTGTCGTTTGGTTAAATTAAAAAAGTGTTCACATGCTTTGGATTTCTGGCTCAATCTTTCTGCCATAGCATATCCTGAACTATGTATGTGGGACGTCTGCTGCATTATTGTGGAAACTGAAAGAAGTAAGAACATATTGCTGTGGTTCCTTAAGAAAACCAGCCTAAAGTACTTTGCGACTAGAGGGATACCGGATCTATACTCGAAGATAGAGGTATAGAGTAATGATTGCTGAAACAGAAAATCAACAGGAGGCAAAATGTGTCTGTCCAGGTTAGCTTGCGCAGCATACTTAGGCTGTATATTAACCTCATATCATTGATAAACTCCAAGCGCTATTACCTTTGTGACTTGGATTAAAAGAGATATTCCAGCCAATAGCAATACGGAGTCACCACCAAAAATGTATGTTACATAGTTGCGACTAAAACTTTGAAAAAGAGTCTGTGATACAAAGTAAATCTGCTTAGGTCTGGAAACCGTACATTTGCCGAATTAAGTATGTTAAAACGTTGATAGTGAACAGCCAAGTTTACCCTGTTCCGAAAATGAAGAGGGGTCAACAGGATACCATGCCGGCGTGACCGAAAACCTTGCTCACGGAAATGATTTCGAACACTTTGATCAGAAATATTTGATTATAAATTACTATTGGCGTTGACGCCGAGATTGTTATGAGTATTGACAACGTTTACCCTGTGATTGTTATGGGTATTGACAACGTTGACGCTGTGATTGTTATGGGTATTGACAACGTTGACGCTGTGATTGTTATGGGTATTGACAACGTTGACGCTGTGATTGTT
>JAUELF010228113.1:0-13905 GCA_031471495.1 Clinocardium nuttallii
AAACGTGCAATTTCTCCTTTTGCCACAATGTTTTCCACTTTTTGTCAGAGGTTATCCATTCAATTATGGAGATTTTCTATGTTTTAACAAAATACATTCAAAGTCGTCTGCTGCAGAATTGTCATATGAGGGAAGGGTTAAACTTTCTTTCATAAACATTTTCCGTATTTCTGTAAAGATGTTTTCAAAGCGGTCTGCTGTAGATTTGTAGAATGTGGGAGAGGGTTAAAAGTATCTTTATTTGAGACTGGAAGAAGCATCAACATACCAGGAAAGGTTCATAAAACAGATCACCAAGCCCCTGTGTGAAGTCTTTGACGAGCCCATAGGGATTTCCTAATACATCCAGCCCAAAGATGAGCACGTAACTCTGTTGTATGGCCTGATGGTAGTAGTGGGTCTTCACTTGCTCCAAACACTGAGGCCACGACAAGGAAGCACCTTTCACCTCAAAGTACGCCATTCTGTGAAATATACAAGAGTCAAACCAGTAGGGCTAGAATTCTAGTTTGTCGCACAAGAATTTATATTTATGGTTCTTTTACATGTAGGGGGATAGTGAAGGCATGTTTTATATAAATGAATCATAACTCACACAACACAATACAATACGATTTAGATATATCAATATCCATCCTTGAACAATAATCAATAAAATAGCTAGAGGGACAAGTGATTGAGATGTTATCCATAATTGTCAGCTTTCCAAAGCACAGTATTCATAGGAATATTATGTTGAAGTAGTGATACAGGTTTAAGTACGAGGCGAGAGGAAAACTGATATCTTGTGAGACAAGAACTCAAGAGAGATGTCAAATTGTCCATGCCCTGAGAAGACCATTCTAAAACCTGTATCACTACTGCAACATACGTTTCCTTTTATCATAAACCCTAGATAACTTTCAAGACTGACTAAAGATAAAAAAACAAAAATAAATCTCTAAATAAAGAAATAACATAATATATACATAAAACATCCTTCATGATTGGCGTGTGAACCCTGCCCAACTACCACATTTTGAATAACGTAAAAGCATATTTCAAAGACGTCACATCATATTTCAGGGATGTACATGTACCATTACCATATTTGGTATTTTACAAGGTCAAATACGGAATTCTTATCTGTCATATTTTAACTGCGCATGACCATCTGCGTGTGTTTGCGCAAGCAAATGTGCAGGTATATAATATATGATAAAGAAGACACAAATGTTTTGCCTGTAAGTAAGTGAAAACTTGACAGACAGCAGACAGAGAGGTGATCCCTATGTGTTACCCCACAAAGGCAGACGCCACAAAAAATACCCTACCTGAGTTCGACATCTTTCATTTCCGTAAGTGTAGCACCAATAGAATTGAGAAAGAATTCCAGAATGTCTGACACCAGTGTCGCCTTCTTGTTGTTAACCACGTGAGGAGTACCATTCAGAGAAAAACTCACATGTAACTGGAAGAACCAATAGTACTTGTTATGAATCTAATTTGAAAACATATAGGCAAAAAATATGGAAAACAGCAATGCAAAAGTTATCAGTAATTGATCTGCGTTGAAAAGAGTGTGGGAAAAGGGAAGATGCTCATTATGAGTAATTTCTTTTTTTGCCTCACTCTTTTCAAACGTTGTCTGCTTCAGAGGCGTCAGAAGGTGTCTATATGGGGGATTGGGTTAAGAGTATAAATTGCTCATCAGACAAAATGAACATATAAGGACGAGAATTTGGGCAAAGGTGGAGGAACGACAAGCTTTTTTGGTGAGGTATTTTTTCTTATCAAAATTAAAATTGGTGCACAAAAAATAATTTAAATTTGATAGATGGTACCCTTAAAATTGGATGCCGAGTAGGTGTCCAAAATGTACCAGTTGTCATCACAAATACTTAATATAGTAGTTATAACTAGTTGAATCGCTTGATGTTTTGGGTAGAGAGCAAAAAAGTATAATTGTTACTTACTTTGAATCATATGGTGTACCAGTCTGTGTGAGAAGGTCTGCCAGGAGACCCAGTAGTTTAGAGAAGTGTCCACTAGTTTTGGGATTCACATTGGCCAAAACAGATCCTTCCAGTGGAGTATTCTGTGTCAGTAATGTACTGGTTGATATAAAATGACCATGTCTGGAAATAAAATAAGATAGATATCATAGAAGATGAGAAGTTTATCTGTTTCGGTCATATGTATCATCAACTTTTTAATAAGAGATGCAACAATGATAAGATCAATTTTCTTGCAGAGTATGATGTTTATCATTCTGCTAATGTGGAAGGGATCATAATATTCTTATAGGCGATATCTATCATCTAATATCCTTTTGATCTGTTACAGTTAATTTCATAACTAATGACAATATCAGTTTGCTGAAACTCTCTTTTTAAGAAAAATGAATATATCTCAAACTGCCAAGCATACAGCTTCATATATAGCTTAATTAAATAACAATTGAAAATTGAATATCTCTTATAAACTATGGTATTAACCCTTTCCCTCATATAGACGCTTTCTGACGCCTCTGCAGCAGACGGCTTTTTGAAAAGATATTGACAAATAAGAAATTGCACAAAACATGCATTTTCTCCTTTTGCCACATTTATTTCCACTTTTAGTCATAGGTTATCCATTCAATTAGAGATTTTCTATTTTTTTTTTACATAATATGTTCAAAGTCGTCTGCTGCAGAATTGTTGTATGAGGGAAAGGGTTTAAGCAGAAATTAGAGGACCATGGGTGTCCTATATCTTTATTATATTTATTATTATTATTCAATTACAGATAACTCTGTGTAGAAGAGACTGAGCTAAACCACTTTATGTCTTTATAATTGACAATATATTTCCAATATGTACACAGGATATAATTATTTTTCATCAACTTTTTAAAGCATGTTCATCTTTTAAGAAAATGAACCAATTGATTGACTATTTTTTCAGCTATGTTTATACAACAAGTAGAAATATATACATTCATTTTGTTGATATCAAAACCACCTTTACCTACACAAAAAATCAGTTCACTATTTAGACTTAAAACATGAAAAACTAGTGCACAAAATTCAATCTCAGTTTTCAAAGCAAATTACCCCACCCACTTATTTCCCATGTCTCAAAAATGATCATAGCATACAAATTAAATTTTATGCATGTGTAGGGAAAATACATCAAGCTGATTTTCACAAAATATGAGAAAAATCAGAATGCGCTTTGGAAAACACCTAAAGTGATCCCCTTTCGTTTCTAGTCCTGATATCATCCAAATCTCATGACAAATTTTTGATGTCGGACAAAATGTAGCTGATATTTCTCATATTTGTTTGTGGAAACTATTTTTGACCATCTTTAATCTTACCTTGTAGCATGTGAGTATAAAGAGTGTATTATGCCAAACTGTAGGGCAGGGTACTGAACACTTATTGACGGCCTTGTTATATTCAGATTGGAACTGAGAAGGTCAAAGATACTTGGACTAAGCGCCCACATCTATAACAGAAATAAGATCTCTTAACCCTTTCCCACAAGCAGACGCTTTCTGACATCTCTGCATCAACAACTTAAGCCAGTGTTTTCAACTCTATATAATAGTTATACATTTATTTATAGAAATTTTCCATAAAGAGTTAAGTGTGATTTAGAGTTATAAAATGACCCTCCAATCCTATTCTGTAGACATAAAAAAAGAATTGTCTCTTAAGCGTATTTGATTAAATAATCACAAGTTAGCATTTGATTGTCAGAGGTAATTAGACAGATATTTTAGGAATCAGATCCATTTAATCTTCTTTAACAATAATACTATCCATTTTTAACTATTTCAAACCCTTTCAATGAAACATAAACAGCCACAGATAGCCTTTCTATTTTCTAACTTTTTCCCACATACAACTCTCAACTCAAAGTTATGCCGAATCTATATATATTGAGGTATAATTATCGAAAAAGCTTGAACATTTTTTTTTATTTTCCACAATGTTTTTTTAAAACTGCTACAGAGACATCCAAAGTGTCATCTCTATCAGATAAAGAGTTAAAATCATGGCTTAAATCTTTCTTTCTTTTTTTAAGTTTTTTCTTTTCCTATAAGCTTTTAAAATCCAAATAACCTATTTGCCAATGTTAAATATTTTCTCTAAGATGTTTTATTAAAAGACAGTTTAATCCTTTCTCACATATCAGGTGATGAAGTACCATTAAAAGACAGTTTAATCCTTTCTCACATATCAGGTGATGAAGTACCATTTTATTGATAAGTTACTTGTAAAGTCATGTGCTTTGAAAACGTACTTGGACAAAATATTTGAATTTAAATATTGAAGTATGAAACAAAAAACAACATTATTAGAAAAACACCACAGAATAGACATACCCCTAAGAGGTTATTCTTTATACTACCAATCTCTCCAAGAACAGTCAGGTTGAATATACAAACAGCCTCCGCTTCGCTCAATCGGTACTCATTTTTACTTGGTGGTATATTAGAAACAAGGTCTAGGAAATTCTCATCCCCACTGGACTCGAGCAACTTGTTATAACTCACTTGTATATCCCACAACAGGTATCTATAAAGACATGAAATGATGCATGAAACTATGTATAACCCTATCCCCCTTTGCTCATGCATTTGTAACAGAAGATTTTCAACCCTGAGTAATAACTGTAACTTTTTTAGTTTTTTAGTTTTTCCATATTCTTTAAGTCATCTTTTCTGCAGATTTATTGTACATGGGGGTAAAAGTACTAAGGACTCATTCTGGAAGTCCTAAACTCTGAAGTTTCAAAGATTAAAGTTGTGGTTTAAGTACATGTTCTCTATGAACTATATTCAGTTAAAACTGATCAATTTCACCTTTTCCCAATGTATACATCTAAGTATTTATTTTATTTTTCAAATACGACACACATGATAATATTCTCCTCAAAACTTTCAAAAGCAAACACCTCTTAACAAAATTCAAATTTTGATCTTAACAATTTAAGCTCAAACCAAACATGCAGAAAAAGAATGGATTACTCATTTTATACAAATTCCTCTTTTATATCTTATTCTTTTCGCAAGCTATAGAGGCATCCAAAGCCTTGTGTTTAGGGGAAAAGAGTTAATCCTTTCCTACATACAGACACTTTCTGACACCTCTGCAGCAGACAACTTTTAAAGGCAAAATTGCTCAAAATTGCTCATGATGAGCAATTTCTCATTTTGCCACTATGTTTCAACTCAATTATTTTATCAACATGCAGGGATTTCTTACTCAAAATGTGTTCAATGTTGTTTACTGCATACTTAGTGTATGTGGGAACGGGCTTATCTATTGAAAGCAGTAAGGGAGCTTACCTGTACACTTCCTCCAGAATGTGAACACTCTTGAGAGAAAACAAGCTCTGGTACACTGATGTCACCTCTCTCAAAACCTACATGAATAATTGTGGGGAGAAAAAACCCATACAAACATTAATGTCACAAATAAAAATATCCTACTAATAATAAACTTGTTCCTTTGTGTTAATGCAAGTCATTTTATTGTTTAATCTGATAAGTTTTTAACAATTTTTATCAAGAACAACAGGCTCTACAAATCAATTTAAACAAATCTGGCAATAAATAGTGATTGAAATTAAATATTAAAACCGACTAGTTCCAGAAATTCTAAATGTTTGGTCATGTTATATATATTACATGTAAATTCACACTGGCCAAAGGAATTATTTTTTTATTAGTTGGTTCCAAATATAACTGGCCAAGAACAATAGTACCACTGCTTATTTCTCAGACTGAGTCACTGACTGACAAATATTTCCAGTAAAAACAAACATATCAGCAATCATGATAACCTACCTGTGCAGAATATGAGAGTTTAGTTGTCTGTAGGAATGATGTAGGTAGTAACATATGAGAGACTACCTCGACAGGTAAATGGATGTTAATCAACTCTATCATCTGTAAAATACACAACATAGGTTACTGTATAATTCCTATCTCTAGAAGTGAATGAATGTTCATCCATTTTATTGTCTATAAAACAAACAGGATAATTTCCAGTATTATCTTTACATGAACAGCATCAGTGTGGTCTGTTCAATTTTATGTTAACTCTTTCCCCAATACAAACAAATCTGCAGCAGAATAGTTCTAGCAACGATTATGGAAAATATCTATAAATAAAATTGACTATAATAAGTTGAATTTGAAAACATTATGGCAAAAAAAGAGATTTTGCTTTTTTAATACCCTATTCTTCTTTTTTCCCCAGAATGTTTCAAAAGTCATCAGCTGCAGGAGCATCTGTATGTGGGCAAGGGTTAAATTAACTAAATGTAGCAAATAAACCAATCAAATTACAAATTCTATTAGCCATTTTGCTACCAATATGGCATTACCTTTAAACCATTATAGTGGACTCTGTGTAAAGTATCGACCAAGATCAGCCTAAGCATGCCACACAGTCTAACCCAGACAGACACTTTTCACCTCCCAGTGGATTTTCTGTTTCAGCAATCATTTCTCTATACCTCTATCCCCCCCCCCCCCCGAGACAGAATGTGTCGGCCTGGATCAGTCTGCGCAGGCTGATTTTGGTTGATACATTACACAGAGGCCATAATGTTGCTTGTTTTCTCGCGGGACGGCTCATATAATGAATTGAATAGCCATATACAAGGTAAACTATAAATCTCTCTCATTACTAAACCACCTCAAAATGTTACAAGTTACAAGGGTAAATTAATTCATACTTTGAAAAACAGTATCCATACTTTTTCTGTGACTGCTAATTTTCCAAAATAACCCTGAATAGGAATTGTTAATATTTAATCTAAATTTAGTAAGCAAGAAAAATGCAGAATATTATAAAATGGAAATTTTAAATTGTTTATTATTGGCAGTAATCTAGTAAAATAATGTCATTATATAAATTAAGCGAAATTACCTTCTTCACAAGCTTTAGGCTTGAAGTCATACATCTGGTAGAAGCTTTTCCCTCAGGATGCATTATAGCTGATACATATCCAATAAGACTGTCTTTAGACATTACTGTATTTGATTTTAGTTGATCTAACATCAAACTTATACAAGAGTTGGCTGAAAGATATCAAAACAAATCAATAAAAGGAGCTGTCCTCAATAGGAAAATTTTAACAAGTGATACTAAAGATCTGTCTAAGTACCTATTTTATGTGATCCATATGAATAATGTTTGTCAGAAGCTTATTGAAACTGTTTGAGACTAATTGACAAATAGTGCTGAGCCAGGTAAAACTACATGTGTGAAGGTTGATCATATTCAAAGATCATATGAAAATATAATAAATCCATTAATGAAAATTGATTTAACCTAAAGAATTATTAATAATCTAGCTTTCTCTCACAAGACAATTCTGCAGCAGACGACTTTGAACATATTTTGTCAAAAAATAGAAAATCTCTATTTGAATGGATAACCAACTTATGACTAAAAGTGGAAATCATTGTGGCAAAAGGAGAAATTGCTAATTTTGAGCATTTTTTTCTTTTGGCAATGTTTTCAAAAAGCTGTCTGCTGCAGTGGCATCAGAAAGCATCTATATGAGGGAAAGGGTTAATAGTCTGTTTTATTCTGACACAACCCTGTAATGATGTTTCTCTAATTAGTACATGTACCTACAATATGGGATTTTGAGACATGAAATTATTTCACTTATCAAGGGCCCTGAATAAATATCAAATATTGTACCTGTGATAATCATGGTTTCCGAGAAGCAAACTTTCACTGCACTGCACACACTCTGGGTTGTTTTATCAAAAACCTGAGAACAAAATCATCAAAACTTATACATTACTTTGTCTATTTATATAAGCTTCATAAGCCAGCCAAATGATACTGTTGTTGGTAGAAGAAAAAGTTCAATGAGGCAATAGTTAAACTGTTAGTCAGTATATATTTTGTGTTCATAAATATTTAACCCATTTCCTCATATAGACGCTTTCTGACGCCTCTGCAGTAGACGGCTTTTTGAAAACATAGTGACAAAAGAAGAAATGGCTCAAAACAAGCAATTTCTTCTTTAGCCACTATGTTTTCCACTTTTCGTCATAGGTTAACCATTGAATTATAAGAGATTTTCTATTTTTTGACAAAATATGATCGTCTGCTGCAGAATTGTCGTATGAGGGAGAGGGTAAAGGGTATTTTTTTTCATGAAAGGATTTTTTAAAAAGCACACCTCTTCTCCTAGATACATCAAAATACAACATTGTTTAATTCTAAGGAACACAATGTGTCTATGAATAGACAATTCATAGACAGATTGAAGGAAAAGGTGATCCCTAAGTATCACTCAGCCTCACATACAGACATCACAAAAATTAAGTGTACTATATACTCACATCAAGTACATAGTCGAGCGACAACTGTCTAGCCTTAGTAGGGTCAAAACTTTCACCCAGACTCTTTATAACTGTAGTGAACACCTTCAACAGTGAGTTAATTTTAATAACTTCCTCTGGTACAACTGTCCATTTAAACGGACCCGGCCCTTGTAGCACACACAGGTCCTAAAATGATATCAGAAACTAAATCATAAACCAGTCATTTAATAAAGACAGCATCTGATATCTCTACAGTAACAAAAAAACAACTTTGTGAAAATATTATTAGAAATTAAAAATTTATTCATTTTAAATAATTTACAGTTTCACACTTATTTCCACAGTGCCCAGCCCTGGTAGATCAAACGGAAGCAACAAGGGTTGTTGGAAGCCCAGATTGGACAACATCCTTTCTGACATTTAATAAAATTCACAGTAACAAGTGTCATTATTCTTCCACCAATGGGCTAACAGTCTATGTGGAAAAGCAGCTAGTTGCTTGGAAAGTATGTTGTGTGGTAGTACTGGTGAACTGGCCGCTGTGATGCGACTGAAAAGTTGTTGAAAACAGCTAAAAACCAATCAGTAATTTCAACAGTATTTTTATGCTAGACAATATCTGTCTTATCACACAAGAAAAAGCATTGTAGACAATCTATAGACCCGAAGGCATGTTGTCAAGGTTGTCAAAGGTCATGGTCACAATTCCTATGAATCACCCTGCATATCTCAAACACATACCTGCACATCTTAAACAATTTTCTCGGTTCTTTCAGAATAAAATAGTTATGATCAATTAACACGCAGGATAGACAAATTGTACAGTCAAACAAACCTCGGCATAAGCCTCCATATCTTCTAGAAACTGCCCTAGTAATTCTTTAGTAAATGACTGATCAGACACCCAGAATTGTTGAAATGAGATCAAGGCTTTTGAGGTGAACTCAATCAAACTCTCTTTTTGTGATGAGTCAATATGCCAACCAACCAATATGTCCACTGTATCCTACAATATAAACACATAAATATATATTGAGCAACTGATAAGGCTCTGTGCACAAAAAGCTTTTTTGAGTCAGACAATAAGAAAAGCACTTGCTTTCTAATCTAGATTTTCCCAGATTGCCATCCAATTTTCTAAACATTTTTACATGCAATTCAGCCATACAAACACCTTGCTGATATTGTATACTGATAGGAATCGTCACAAATAAAATCCAAGTGATTTTTCATGTGATGCAGCTCGTTTCTCTTCAGGTCAAATCTTTGTCCAACTGTATTTCAATTACTAGATGTAGTTGCATAAAAAATACTGGATGATTGGATTTGTTATTCAATGATAAGCAATAAAAGTAAACCTTACCCTAAAGTAATCACTGAAGATAAGTGGATATGCTTTCGTCAGCTGTAAAATAACTTCCACAACTGATACCAACAACTCTGCTGTATCTGCATTCTCTAACACTGTCTGCAGGTTGTTTAACACCATCTGTAAAAGATAATATAGCCATATTTAATTTGACTCAGTGATAACTATTCAGTACGTATATATGTATATGGACATAATATGGTGTCATTTTATTCTCAGTTGCAAGCAAAGCTATATGTTCACTCATTATAAAGCTAACCCCGAATTATTAGAGAGAGAAGCTTCCCCTTCTATTCTGTTATGTCTTATACCAATTAGCTTAAAGGAAGACAAGACAAAAATATGAAAAACTTACTTTATGGAAGATCCATAATTATCTCCCTTCATATGTGACAATGAAAATGCCAAATATTTATATAAAGTAATTAGGCCACCGGCCAATAGTACAAAGCATTTTATTTAATATATAGAGTACATGTGTGCCCATGGTTTCCAAATGTTGCCTTTATAGCAGACAAATTCTCATATTTCCACTCTTCTTTCAGTTCATGCTCTGAATGTTACTTAAACTTTCTCTGATATTGCCCTCTTATTCATAGCATTATAATACGTAAAAAATATATCAGGTTAACTGTTAATATCAATTCAAAATCAAATAGTACCTACTACAATGGATTAAAATAAGCTCTTTCGAATTTGAGCATGGGACCTTTTGGTCATAAGGTTTATACTCTACCATTAAGCTACTGTCTCCCAATTGCTTAATTCATCTCTAAATCAAAGGTCATACTTACTGGAACTAATTCTCTCAATAAATGTTTCTTCTCATCACACTTCAGGGTCTGAAAAGTTTAGAAGAATTTTGAACTGGATATTTTTGGATTATCAAACTTCTGATTAATCACTGTAATTCAGAATATAAATGTGCAAATAGCAAAGCTTTCCCACTCGTTGAGAATCAATGAGCAATTTTTTCTTTACCCAACCTGATTTCAGCTCTGTATTAGAGTACACTTTTTATAAGTTGCAATTTTTTCTTAGTTTTTTTCTTCAAAATAGACAAGTTCACAACATCAACAAGTCATAAGATAATTACAGTTTAACCCTTCCCGTATGCAAATGCATTTCAATGTATTCCAAGTTGACTGTTGTTGTATAAAGAGTTAACCCTTTCCAACATATGGACGCTCTGCAGGAGGCGACTTTTGAAAACAATGTGGCAAAAAGAAAAATTGCTCATTATGAGTAATTTCTCCCTTTACAATAATGTTTTTAACTCTATTCAACGATAAAACTTTCATTTATAACCATATTGTAACTTGCTGTATTTTAAATTCATCTGCTGCCAAATTGGTATAAGTGGGAAAGGATTAACCTTTCCCCTCATATAGACGCTTCTTACGCCTCTGCAGCAGACGGCTCTTTGAAAACATAGTGACAAAAGAAGAAACGACTCAAAACGAGCAATTTCTCCTTTTGCCACAATGTTTTCCAATTTTAGTCATATGTTATCCATTCAATTATAGAGATTTTCTATTTTTTGACAAAGTATGTTCAAAGTCGTCTGCTGCAGAATTGTCATATGAGGGAAAGGGTTAACTGTATATTTATATCAATACCTCTTGTAAAGCTGCCAAAAACAGTGTTCTTATGTCATCTTCTATCACATCATGTATCTGTCCAAACAACCACTGAAAGTACCTGTAAAAAAGAAAATACTTCATCTATTAGTCCCAAGACTAGTGATATGTGTGTATAGTATAGCTCTGAGCATAAATAACAGCAGTAAACTGGTATTTGGCCACACAATATCTCTCTTATTACTGAATTAAGTATATGTGATGGGTACCGAAAAATTATCTTAGTGAACCAATTCATTTAAGTACTTATAATAAAGGTTTGAAGATGAAACAAGGATTTAAAACATAAATATGTAAACATTTGTTATTTAAATGTATGTAAATGATGATTGAGATACAGGTATTTGTATAAGTCAAAAACACAGTCATCAAATTATCATTGTACATAGAACTTTGGTATATATTAGCCAGCATTATAACTTTTCACTTATTTCTTGAATACTAAAACAGAATCTTTTATTTCTCACATACAAAGATTTTTTTTCTAATTTAATTGGTAGAAATCACAAGACTTGGGTTTCTCTAACACTTCACCTTTCATTTCAAATGTTTCAAGGTGATGCTGTGTTGATATTCTGCTATAGATGCTCATAAGTAGGTCATATTTAATAATAATTCACACAAAAAGCCAGTCATATCAATGTTCCAAAGGACAAAAATCACAATGAATATGACCAATAAACATTGTTTTTTTGCTGTTTTTGAAACAATAAATGTGTTAATATAATGTACCGTTGAGCATCTTGTCCCATTTGACTCCCAATCAGTCCAATGCAGTAGGATACTTCTGTCTTAACATCTTTATATCCCCTAAAATGGAAATAAAAACAATGAAATGATATTTTATTGATTGTATTAACTGTAAATTTTTTTACAAGATCACCAATTGTTTATCCACAGGGGAGCGTGAGACGAAGGTTTCGAAGACTTGCATGGAATGGATAGCATATACAACTGATTAGTGATGTTTTGATGTCAGGATAAAGATAGAATACCACAAGTATAGTTAACTTAACTTAATAAGGTAAAGAAGTATTAAAATATGCACCAAACACCATGAAACAAGAGGCCCAAGAGGGCCAGTATCGCTCCAATTCACTAGGCAAAATTAAACACTAAAGCCACATAAGGAAAACAAGTCTAAGGACAATTTTTACAATGTGTTTGTGTTTAAACTAAAAGTTTACGCAAACATGCACAACAGACAATTTGCCGTGACAAAGTCTGAGGCAAAAAGTCTGAGTATAATTTTGAGTTGAATACATTGGAAAAGAGTTTCCATTAATTAAGAACTGAGTGACAAAGAATGTTTCAAAACTACATGTATGCCCTATAATCTTTGAGCTAAATGCCTAGGCATCAGTCCTTACACAGGATCTTAGTGTTGTGAACATTTGAGAAATGTAATTTTATAAACTATCCATGATGCTGTTAACTTTGAATTATATCTACTCCACATTTCATATTTCCTCAGTAGAGCTATAGTAGTTATAATACATGTATTTGTAAAATCTGATTACATCTACCTTTCAAATTATATATGAGATATCTCAAATTACTACAGCCACAAAAATGATGTGATATTTACCTCTCAAATAAAACATCTTTCAATACAGCCAGCATGTCTTCTCCTGTCCTTAATGCCCACTGAAATAAACAGTCATAATGTCAAAAATAAAATAAAAATACCTTGTGATCCTTTAATCATTACTGAATATGCTATGTCAAGGGTTGTCTAATTTGCAAGCAAGCATATGCGGAAATCAATGGTATGCCTAAAAGGTTGCGGTGAAGTAATGATACAGAATTTGAAAAGAATTATGGAAAAAGCAGAAATTGCTCATTTTGAATAATGTCTTCAACGGTTGTCCGCTGGTCTCTGCATCAGGGTTCAGAAATGATAAAGAAATGTTATCCCAATAACTTAAAACTTGTACAGCATTGAAAATATATCCCATAGTTATCAGGGTCTTTAGACCAGATGCTACTACGTGACATTTATTGGTATTATATATTATGTAGGGTTGCTCCTTTGGCATTTTTTTTTTATTGTTTTTCTGTTGGATTATGCATCTTCAATTTGAACAAACTTTGATTAAATTAACTATCAAGTATCAACTTATGTTTATTTATAAAAAGATATATATTCACCTTTGAACCTTCCAGCGTATTAAGATATTCAGTTAACTGTCTGGCTGCTATCAGCCTTCTCTCTCTTTCTGTCTCCCTTTGAAGTCTTCGAATAAGTTTGGACAACCTTGACTCATCTCCGAAAGGTTTGTTTATTTCTGAAATACAAGATGGAAATTCAGTTAAGTTTTTTTCAAAATTGTTATTTGAGAAACCAGCTTCAAATATCAACAAGTCTGAAACAAGGGGTGTAAAAAAACGGTGACAGACCAAGTTAATTTTTTCATTTTATTGATCAAATAAACAATAATTTATCTTATTATTACATTATTGTATAGTGTTTAACCCTTTTCCTCATATATGACAATTCTGCAGCAGACGACTTTAAACATATTTTGACAAAACATAGAAAATCTCTATAATTGAATGGATAAC
>JAUELF010228122.1:0-13905 GCA_031471495.1 Clinocardium nuttallii
GGTTGTACTCTCAAAGCACCTCGCCAAAATAAAACGGCCAATTAACTTCTTTCGTAATTTCTGAAAAGACCTACGAGATTTACAATCATGTCAGTGAAAAGTGCTAATTTCGTACCTGGTCCCGTTTTCACTAACATTGCAAAATTTCAATTTCGGACTGAGAAGCGACCTAAAAACGGGAAGCTGGAATTTTATCAAATCTAGAAATTCCAAAAGGTTCTATAAATAGCTCGCGAGACTGGTATTCGATTATGCTTTTAAATCTCAATATTATAAACGCTTTATTTTGTAGTTGTTGCAATATAATAATACGATCGCCACTACTGTGCCATTGGCGCTTTGATTCCTTTTTTAACCATAATTACATTTAAGTTCGATAGTTCTAAAATCTTAGTATCAAATAGCCTTGAAATTATTAATTGTTACCATGTCTCTGCGGAAATGATGGAACTATTTGGCGATAAACGTTTTTTTGTATTCCTGACGTACTGCCGAAATCTACATATACACTGTTCTTCTTGTTTCATAGTACAGTGGCTATTGTTACCACAATCACCACTAAAATGACTTTAATTTAATTAGTGTGCAGTGCACAAACTTACGTGGCAATAAAATAAATAATATAATTAATTGCGTTAATATGCTGAGGGACAAGTGGCAATAACTCTGTTACTTTGTAAACTATAGTTATGGTTCCGGTTCACTGCACTTTATCTTACTGTCATATATCATCATATGAGGTTTTATTAAATGCCATCCAGTAGCCTTAAAGTAATTCTCCGGACAAGAACAAAAGTAAGAAAGGGCACTAACTCTGTAATAAGCTTAAATAGAGTTATGTTTTATTAAATTCCATCTAATATTTTAAGTTATTCTCCGGACAAATAAAAGACAAAAATAGCAATAACTCTGTCATTAGCTAAAATAGAGTTATATTTCTTCTAAACTGCACTTTTCTCATTTTGCTCTACTATTGTTTGAATTTTAGTTATTCACCGGACAAGAAAAAAAAGTAAGAATAGGGACAATAACTATGCTATAAGCTTAAACAGAGTTAAGATTATTGTATACTTCACTTTCTCTCATGGTCTACCATATTATATGAAAGTTCATTTAATTCCATCCTGTAATTGTATAAGTATTTTTCGGACAAGGAAACAGTAAGAAATACAATCACTCTGTTATTAGCTCAAATAGAGTTATGGCTATTGTAGACTGAAATGACTCTCATTGTTCTCTACCATTGTATAAAGTTTTCCTATATTCCATCAAGTTTTCAAGTTATTCTCAGGACAACTAAAAGTAACAAAGGACAGTTACTCTGTTATAAGGTAAAATATTATATCTTGAATACTGCACTTTCTCCCACAACATTAGTTTTAACTAGCAACAAGGGTTTAAGTACTTACCCAATTTTCAAATCATGGTTCTCGGTCTCATACTTCGTCACCGAAGTTTGCAATTGTTCGTTTTCATCAACAAGCGATTCTATTAGATCATTTTTCTCATCCACATCTCGTTTAAGCTTCTCTAAATTTAGTTTCTTATCTACTTCCCTTTCAGATGCTGTATCTAACATACTCCTGTAAATATGATCATATTATTTTACAGTCAGAGATAAGATGATCTTCAATTAAATGTTTCACTAGCGTAATGTGAAATGTATGTTTTATGCAATACAGCTTAATAACTAGTGTAGCCAAGGTTTATGTATACGTGCACACTTATAATATTCAAACATAACACATTTTTAACTCTTACCCCCAACATATACAGTCGCTTTCTGAGGCCGCTGCAGCAACACATGAAGAGCAATTTCTCCTTTTGCACCAATTATTATCGCTCAAATCAAATTAAACTTTTTAAATGGAGATTTTCCATAGTTTACCTTGATTCTTTCAAAGTCATCTCCTGCAAATGTGTTGCATGTTGGAAAGGGTTCAGTAAAACCTGTATGACCTTCGATGTTTATGTACAAGCACTAGATTCCAATGTAATACTGTTGTATGTGGAACAGAGTTAGGTAAAAATTGTACGACCTTCAATGTAATGTACAAGCACTGGTTTCTTATGTACAACTTGTTACATTATCTTCCTCCAATCAGAAGACAACTTGAGAAATGTAATATGAGGCAGTGCAAAATGTGCAGATAAACGGAATCATAAAGATCTACACTTGTAAGCCAACTTGTAAGATTTTCCACGGAGGGGCCTGAATCGTGTAATTGCAAACAGAAGACATGTAACCGAATGGTTAATGACTTACATATCACTATCATATATCTGCAAAACCAAATAAAACTATAATATAGTATATATACACCAACCTATAGATGCTTGGAAAATGATGGTAATCTATTGACTTATTAATTGGAGTGTTACGCCATTTCCAATATAAATGTAGTTACCGTAATTCAGTGCAGCCAGTTACTCCTACAAGTACTCGACATAATATCCTTCCCAGGCAACTGGTTACCTTCCCAGTTTTTAAGCCCTTAACTCTTGGCAATCATTAAAAAGAATAAATGGTCTATTCGGACAGAAAACAATGGCAAAGAAAAGCAAACATCTAAGTAAAGAAACAGAAAATCTCAATAAATAAAAGTTCAATTTGTGAATAGAGTGTAACAGAAAGTAAATTGAGGATCAATGTTTGTTTTTTAAAACTGTCTACCCATGTTTGTCCTCGATATTCCATCATTTCATCACACAACAGTCTTTGTGACGTTAATCACATACTTTCAGTTTCATTTTCAGTTTCATTTATAAAGTGTTTGCATTGTTGTTTTCAAGGTTGTCTATTACAGACAGTTTGTATGGGGAAAAGGGTACAGTATAAGTGTAGATAAATCGACAATTACCCGCTATTTGCTCTAACCGAACAGTCCGAATTAGAGTCTCTCTCGTGATCTGACATATTGTAAAGTGGCACAAAAAGGTAATCTGAAAGTAGATGAAAGAGATGTTCACTTAGAAACACAAGTAATGAACTCAATTAAATCTTCCCACAAGCATATAGTAACTGTATGACTATGACGCATTGTGGGAAAACGAGATCTTTCTAGTAATGAGCAATTTCTCCTTATGCCACAATGTTTTCAACTCTTAATTATGATCAATTTCTTCTCATGCTACAGTATAAACAAATTGTCTGCATTGGGAAATTGTTCATTAATCATATTCGTCATAAGGAATTCCAATTCAAATAATGTCCTCATAGCAAACGTGTATTATAATATTAATTCGAGTGCTGTCCTTAACATTTGAAAAGGGGTCGTAAGAAGTCGCAAGTCAAACAATGTCCTTTTCAGTAAAGGTATCATAAACGTGGTTAATTGATGACTCCCCTGGCCTTTTCTATCCGTTATTTTTGTCACGTTATTTTGTCCATTGTTAGTTGATATCTTTCTGATGTTCTCCCTTATAATCTTCTTCAGGACTCTAAACACCGGTGCACCAAACAGAGTTCTTAAGACGATTATAAAGGAGAATATCAAAAAGATAACGTGTTCTCAATGTTGTGAAACATTTGCTAGAATGCGTCATATGCAGCGAACGCATGCTTTCACGGATAGAAAACCGCTTGCTTTGAGCACAACATAACAACAAGCTACATACATTAAACGGTGTTAAGCCGTCAAATTTGCCCTGTGTTCCATAGTCACAAAATTCAAACCTTAAAACGAAAACCTATATAGGTTCGTCAAAAAAGCGTGCAGTTATCGGTTAACCAAACCTTGTTCTATCGGTTTTCATTCATAAAACAGGTATATTTCGTTCCGTTTGATAGACATAGCGTAAACGTGTTTACGTTGTGTTTACTAAGGACCACAGGGCTGATCTATGCAAAGATATACATATATATATATGTATATAAAGTCATCAGTAAATACATTGGACTTTGGCGATTTAACAGTCGTTAGTGCAAAATTTACAATACGCCTTTGTTCGAGCATTTGTATAAAAGATTTGTTCTACTTCAAAAAGACCGTTGTTTTGTCACTCAGCCATACTGTCAGAATAGCATGGTTTTCTTCTTATTTACCAATCGGAAAAGTTTCACTCAACAATATATTGTCCAATGATCAAATAGTAACTGATGGTGTGCCTCAAGGTTCAATACTTGGTCCACTTTTATTTCTTTTATTTATAAATGATCTACCACTTTACACAAATAATACTGAAACAGATTTGTATGCAGAACACACAACATTGTACCATATAAATAATACACTGTCGTATATTGAAAATACTTTGCAAACTGCACTTAGATCATTATCAGAATGGTGTAAGTCAAATGGAATGATAATAAATACCTCAAAAACAAAAGTAATGCTTATTACTACACATCAGAAACGTGTTACTTTAAATGTTACAGAAATAAACTTGCACCTTAATGGTGAAAATCTAAGCATGATTTCTAAAGATAAAGTACTTGGTATATTTATTGACAACAACTTAACATGGAAAAATCACATAGAACATATCTGAATAATAATAGAGGGCCATGTGGAAGTTTAGTTTTAAACTAAATATGTTCACCCTCTTTAAAATACAGTCTTTTATCTTATCTTATCTTATCTTATCTTATGCAGTTTGAATTTATTTTCTGAATAAGTAACGAATAAATTACAGTTTTTGAATAAGTAACAGGTGATTTGAAATGTACTAATGGGTCTCGTCAGCATCTACAACAACAACAATATCACAATTGTGGTTTGAAACATCAACATATGCAATTCGAATGATATTTTGGATAGCAGAGGCATCTTTTCTTGAAAAAGGTCGAATAAGTAAACAGATTCTGAATAAGTAACAGGTGATTTAATATGTACCAATGACTCACTTTCATCATTTACAACAACAACAACAATATTGTTGCTTGCAACATAAACAAATGCCTGTAGCATTTGGGACAGCAATAGCTTCTTTTCTTGAACACGGTCAAATAATTAACAGGTTTATGAATAAGTAACAGGTGATTTAAAATGTACCATTTGGTTTCTGTTATCATCAACAGCAACAACAGCATCAACATTATGATTTTCAACATCAACATATGAACATATGCAGTTTAGTTTCTTTTAATGAAAACGGCCGAATAAGTAACAGGGTTTTTGAATAAGTAACAGGTCATTGTAAAGGTAATTATAGGTCTCCTTCAGCATCTACAACAACAACAACATCCCATTTGCTGTTGGCAGCATCAACGTATGCAGTTTGAATTGATTTTCTGAATAAGTAACGACAAAGTAACAGTTTTTTAATAAGTTACAGGTGATTTGACATGTATCAATGGGTCTCCGGTAGCATCTACAACAACAACAATATCACAATTGTGGTTTGCAACATCAACATATGCAGTTGGACTGATATTTGGGATAGCAGATGCATCTTTTTCTTGAAAAAGGCCGAATAGGTAACCAGATTTTGAATAAGTAACAGATTTTTTAAAATGTTCCAATGGGTCTCTCTCATCATCTACAACAATAACAATATCATCAACAGTGTTGTTGGCAATATCAACATATGCAATACCTTAGATCAAATATGATTAAGTAAAAAAAAAAGGTAACAAGGAACATAAAAGCACGTTTAGATTTGAATAAGGAATAAGGAACAAGTAACCAACTTCACATTTGAATAAGGAATAAGGAATAAGGAATAGGGAATGAACTTCACGGAACTTATATGCTCCAACATTGATTTTGAACCTTCGGATGGCCCCATCTCAGACCTAAGAATCACCAAATCACGAGCCCTAGTTCCAAGTACAAATGCACGTCCTTCATTCGCTTCGTCGATCTCGGACATGCACAGTCTTGTCTGTGTTGCATCAATTATATTTTTTCCCAATTGCATTGGAACAAATATAATGGTTCATAATAATTTGTAGTTTCTTCATGAACTTGTCCAAATTATTCAGTGTAAATGTTGGTCATCTGCTCTCCAGGGGGAAATGCATAATTTATATTATTATATTATTATTTTAGTATTTAATATATATATCATTAAATGTCATATTTTGTTTTATATATTGATGAAACAATTGTTTTATATAATGGTAATAATATATAAAGATCTTATCAATATCTACCACTAAGCCAATATGCTGATATGAATAACACAACGCTGTACCTTCAAACTGTGTAAATAAGGGGAGGGGTGCTAATGTATCTGCCATTGTGACATAAAAGATGTAGCCACTTTAAAGTTCAACGCATAAGAGGGGTAATAGCTGCCTCCAAGGAAGTAAAACATACTTTTAACGTTCAAGTTTATAGAGATAAATGACGTATATGTTTTTTCCTTTACTTTTTAAATTATGGGGTAGGGGTGAGGAAAGTGTTATTGAGTCGAATATGGATAACAAAACATACTTCTTGCTTATTTCATTGAGGAGCATGGTAATGAAGGATTTAGATGGTGTGTCATTTGTCCAAATAAACAAAGGTATGATGACGTGACAAGATAAAATGCATGTTCAGAATTTCAAAACGAACCTGTTTTGGGACAATTTTTCAACCAAAAAATGCCATTTCGAAGGAAATATGCTAGTGTGTCATTATATATGTAGCCACTTTAGAGTTCAAGGCATAGGAGTGATTATATCTGCCTCCAAGGAAGTAAAACATACTTTTAACGTTCAAGTTTATAGAGATAAATGGCGTATATGGTTTTTCCTTTACTTTTTAAATTAGGGGGTAGGGGTGAGGAAAGTGTTATTGAGTCGAATATGGATAACAAAACATACTTCTTGCTTAGTTCATTGAATGGCATGATAATTCAGGATTAAAATGGTGTATCATTTGTCCAAATAAACAAAGATGAAGTGAAAAGACGAATCTGTTTTGGGAGAATTTTCCACCCAAAAATGCCATTTCGAAGGAAATCTTCCAAATTATTTAACTTTTTTTATCCCCATAATGATGTAGTACATTGCTATGCATGCTTGCTATTGCTTGTAGGGCATACTAAAAGTTGTACCTTGAGTAGATTTTGTTGCATAGTGACATGTGACAAAAACACGTTTTTTTCATTACCTGTATAAAGAGTTGTTGTCTTTGAAGGATGATAACTGTGACTAAGCTACCACTTTGGAACGGCTATCGTGTTGAAATATTACCTAGAGGTATAGTCCTTTTCAAAAAGAGAAACTAGAATTTGCTACCTTGAGTGGTACCAATAAGCCAAAATCCTGGCCTCGGCCCATTGACTATTATTTCGTGAATACAAAATAAAACGGCTATTTCGCATAAAAAAGTATTTATTTTGTTAAAACGGCTAATTTGCATACTAAAATAATATGATGATTGTCACTTAAGGGGCTCCGTACTGTTTGGATTCCCGGCAATTACGATTTAGTTCGTATTCACCAACGCGTGTTAAACCGATCTCAATTAAGTCTAGTTTGTAAATGCCGGAAGCGGGCGTGCACCGACTCTTGTTCCCGAATAAAGTTAGAATCTAAAATAAAAGACTGTACCATTCATCCGAATAAAGTTACGAGCTAAACTAAAAGACAGTACCATTCATTTATAGTCTATTATAGATGTTCATTGTTATCGTAATTTCGCATAGACTAGATGGCTTCTCGTCCTAAATATTCATTTTTTTTGTTTTTAATAATCTGATTTTCATGTTCAGTATTATATCTTCCTATTTTACTATGTTGCGTGACGAAAACTTTGTCTGTCGTTCTTCTAATAGTATAATTCTTTTGTCGTTTATAATCATCTGCCATTTTCGTTCATTTATGCATTTCGTTTTTCGCAAATATCGCTGAAAGATTCGTCAATGAGTGCACATATTTATTCAAAGTTAACTTTGAGTATAATTGTCGCAAAATACAGACTTATACAGATTTAAACCCCATAATAATCTGTTTCAAGATAAATTTCGCCATCTAGTTGATTCGTTCTGTTTCGCTGTTGCAGTGTCACTTTCATGATAATCACGGTAAACACGATTTCGGTGTATTTTGCCAAGCCGATGTTTTATGTTTTATTCAGAAAACTTTTTATATGGGAAATGGTTAAACCCTTATCCACTACCATCACTTACTGATAAACCAAACACAGATTTTCTGTGTGTCAGCAATATTTGACAAAACAGTATCATAACGGCGCGTATGTTCATTACATTTTTTTTATTTTGGTAAAGATTGCTTCTTTTCCATTTATTTTTAGTATGATATGTCACTTTTCATGATCAGTTTAAATTAAATTAACTTAAAAAGCAATTACTGACTACATATTTAATATTTCTAATGTTAGTCGATTTAAAATGTTCTTTTTACTTATTTCAACATGTGTGACGAAATATTGACATTTTCGTTGATGCTTTGCGTCAAACATTCGTCTAGTGTATATATGATCCGTTCTGTTTATCTTACCCAGTCAATATCGTGATATAACAAACATATGAGCCGTTCCACGAGAAGTACTTAGACTGTTTCGGGCCGATACTTTACGCAGCGTCCGTAATGTTGATTTTACCGTGGAACGGCTAATTTCTCGATCTATATTTATCATCCCTTTTGAAAGCTATGGCGTACCTGAGTGTTATGTATGTAAAAATGACTGTATACTGTATTATACTGCTTTATTACCTGTACAGCTTCGTACGAAACAAACTTTAAAGTCAACGCCATCGCCAAAGCAATAGTTTCCAGCAACAGCAGGTGAAGGGTTATCGCAGGCTCTATGTCGAGACTGGGTACCAATACCACAACTTTGAGAACAAGATCCCCAGGATTTCCAGCCGCCATGTACTGTAAAACACAAAAGTAGTATTTCCGAGCACGAACTCGTTTACTTGTCCGGACAATTACGAGAAGAATGCTACTTGGCTAACTTATGCCCTGTTGCGGGTTTTTTCTCACTTTAACCATTACACGTTTGATTTATTTGTAATATCGTAATGAGGTTTCTACGATCTTGTATCGATATTTCATTTTCAGTTTAACGAACGAATGATGAAACAAATACTTTGATAATCACGGATCGATATTGATTGATACATATTAAGTAGCTAAAGATTTAATAACTCAAGTTTTCATTTCGTCCTAGTGTTCAAGTTATGATTCATATAATGACATTGCACCGCCCAAGTTAACTAATCTAGAAATAAGAATTTCAAACTTAACATCACATTAAGGTTCTGATTTGTTGTTATAAACTCTAAATCTTAATGTTTGTCTTGCCAGAGCGTTAATTCTGTCAGTTAATATTCGAACTGACCTGGGCAGGGATCCAAAGAGCAGGTGTTTGTCTCCGTTGAATTTCCGGTATACTGAAGTCCGCCGTGCGCTGGTGGGGGATCCGTGCAACTTCGTGATCGCATGACGTGACCCTTCCCACAGGTCACGCTGCAACTGCTCCAAGACGTCCACGTGCTCCAAGAACCATCAACTGTGAATAATGGACAATACAAGTAGGGGCTAGTCATTTATTACAACATTCATGAAACGTTTCAAAGAAATGTAGCGAATCTCTGGCGTTGATAGGTTATCTAAAACGCGAGTCATTATTGAACATCGGAAGATTTTCATAACCATACATTGTATATTAGTATGTAAATGGAACAAGACGAATGTTTGACGCAAAGCATTAAGAAGAAATAAAAAAAGTACATTTAAATCCCAAAACATTAGAACAATTTAATCTGTAGTTAGTAATGCAGATATCAGTTTTTGATGAGTTTAGCAGTATGCAGTATGTATACCTGTTTTAATTGAATGAGTTTAAACTGACCATGAACAGTAAGACTATTACTAAAGATAAGTGGACAAGAGGTTATGATGAACTTCAAATTGTACCAAAAACAATCTATTTGTATTGAACAGATGCCTTGTTATGAGATTTGTTTGTCAAATAATGCAAACACACAGAAAATCTATTTGGATTTGTATCGGTCAGTCATGATAGTGAATAAGGGTTTAACCATTTCCGACATAAAATAAATATGAAGCAGAGGACTTTGAAATTATCAAGTAAACAATATAAAAAATCGCTTTAAATGATAGTATGATAATTAAAATGTGTTGAAATTATTGTGGCAAATGCAAATATTGGTCATCATGAGCAAACTTTCCTTTTGCCACATTGATTTCAATTATGTTTAACCTGACAGACTTTAAAATCATCAAGTACCAAGCATAGAACATCTCTATACATGATAGAAAGATAATTGAAAAGAGTTGGAATTATTGTGGCAAATGGAGCAAATGTCACCTTTATTTCAAAAGTCGTCTGCTGCAGAGGCTCAAAAAGGTATATACTCGTATGTGGGAAAAGTTTAAAACCGTAAACGGAGGAAAAAATACTTATTAGGAGCAATTTCACCTTTTGCCTCAATTCTTTTTTAAACACATCAGGTCATAAACTGATTCAGTGTTAATCTAAATTAATATTTGAGAGAGTTTCCTGTGGAGATATTAAGACCTAAAACATTGAATGGGTATACAAATATGAGAGGTTAATGTGTTAGAAATTTACAATACGAGTATACTGCAAAAACACCACTTTCTTGAATTGTTTCACCAAAATGTCGAACGAACAAGCGTCCTTTTCTTTTTTCCCGGTTCAAGCAATTACCTCGCATAGAAAAGCGAATGGAGCAGACAAGGAACGAACAGAGCGTATTCTGGAGTACTGCCTATTATTACTGCGTTATATCACACAATCGGTTATCATTACATTCACATAAGAGTGAGTGTAATGAACGCTAACTCTGCAAAGGAGATTGCGTGATATCATAGGATGTCAGTAACCAGACGACATCTAACGCGCCTGTGTTTGGTTCCCAGTTTGATATACTCTTTAAATTATAAAGCGTATGGGACAGGTTACCAATTGAGTGGAATGGTTGTCTATTTTACTGTTTAGACTAGATAAAGTATGAATTTCGCTTAACTAAAAATGAACACACATTCAATTAATTTACCGGCCTTTGTCTTTTTTTTAATTTGTAAAACTGACACATGTATATAGAGTGTAAACGTGATATTAAATTAAAGTAATTTACCTGAAATTCATATACTTATTAATTACAAAAATAAATCCCGATATGTGTTCACACTGGCAGGACTATATATCTCCTTGTACTAAATTACAAGGCATTCCAGGCGGCTTCCAATAGGTGTTACAAGCTGTAAACAATGCCAAACTGGTTATACTTGAGGAACGTTTTGCCTAGTACATGTTCGACAAAGCCAGCAGGAGATATGATTTAACTACAGTACAGTTGAACACTTTGTAAATCCCAATCAGCGTATCAATACAAACTATTGAAAAGTCTCAGACACCCGCTGATTAATGATGATCCAAATAGACAAATATAAGATAAACCAACATTACCTAGGTTACAAAATCCGCACCACTTCCTACAAGTTGCTTTAGCATGGACTGTATCGGCACAAATATTAAACACGGAGCTGATCTTCTGACAGTCATATTGTGGGTCATCTGCACACTGTCCTACCTCATTTATTACTATAAAACAAATGAAACATTCGTACATATTGTTTGGTGACCGAGTAGTGTCCGACGTGGATTAGAATCAGGAGTCCAAGGTTCGATTCCCAGTCGCGGCGGTCTTGGTGGACACATTTCCTAGCCTAGTAATGGTTTGTTTGTACATCATGCATAAGTGAACCGTCGCCGTGATGTAGCATAAATCAAGTTGAAATCGGCGTAAAACCCAAATTTAGAGCGCTGCTTGTTTAGTATTAAAAGGAAGCTACCATACCACGGTATTTAGGCTATCGAAAGTTCATTATTGTTTATCAGAGAGTAGCATCATGCCATGGTAGACTGCCTTACTCACTATTGTAAACGTTTTTTTTTCAGATAAATGCGGATCTGTTTCCCTTCTTTGGTGACTTGGGGCCCGCACAGACTCGCACAGAAAGTCACCTCTGGATGCATATTGCTACAAAACCTGATGCGTGATTGTTATCCCGGCCTTCACGTTGCCGACATTGAACAGGAGGATGGAAAGGTCATTCCAGGAGCCTGGCAGCAATACGCCATGGACGAGGTCAACCAGGTCATCGGGCTCCAATTCACCAAAGAAGGGAAACAGATCCGCGTGTATCTGAAAAACTTTTACAATAGTCAGCAAGGAAGGCAACCAAGGAAGGCAACCAAGGAAGGCTACCAAGGAAGGCTACCAAGGAAGGCTACCATGGCAGGATGCTATTATCTGAACACTTGTGAACTGTATGCACTTTATAACTTGTGGACTCTGGACTTAACATATTTGAATATCGAATATAACATGAATTCAATAAAGTGTTGATTTGATGGGAACACGCCTTACGTCTTTCTTTTACGAAGAATCGTTATCATCAATGCCTATTGAAAATGATTCCTATTAAATATGCTGCCTATAAAACTTATCACACAAAAGGGCCCAGAACAAATAACTTAAACTAAATAATAGTATATATACTACTCTGAATTAATTTAATTTTATAAACCACTTGGTAATTTGAAAGATAAGTTAATCTAGTTGAAAATGAGAGCCGAATAAGTATTATGGTAGGTTCCCACTGCTGATCAGACCGTTATACAGTCGGGAGACGGGCGCATTAGCGTCCCACGAGTGAACAACGATTTGATCACGTGAAAAAGAGCCCCCCACTCCCCGCCAATGCCTGACAACTCACGATGGTCCCACGACTTTCGCACGACTGACTGATACACCTACGACATAACCACGATATTTGTTTCTCTCTGCCAAACCTTCTTTAATATGTATGTCGTAGCACTTTTGATCACTCGAAATATATTTTGGGCATGTTGCAAGATCTGGCCACGACAAATATTATATTTGTCTACCACGACAAAATTTCGTACGATCCATTGTGACCTAGGCTTAAAGTGCCCGTCTTGGTTCGGGAGGTCGTGGGTTCGCTGCCCTCCTTGGCGCTCAGGGATGTGTGGTTATCATTACATCACGACTGATTGATTGATTGATTGATTGGGGTTTAACGCCGTTTTTACATCACGACTGACTTGCTGGTGTCAGGATAATAGACCATTAATACTGGTAACTCACCCAGAAAACGATGTGATATAGCTGAACAATTGTTGAAAGCGGCGTAAAACACCAAATAATCTTATCATACCGAAACTATTTGTTAAACATATCACTATTTTCACCTCACATAATATAGGTATAAACGTCGTTAGAGGCGAAGATAATGATCTTGTGGCTGAAGTTATCTAAGTCTATTTCAGTTACGTGGAATGATAAAAAGTTAATCAAATTACTTACCCTGGGTCCCAGAGGAGCACAACTGAGAGTTGCAACGATCCACTGCGCAGCACTGTGAACAATGAACTGATTCAATATACCTTCTTCCAATAATGGCAGATGATGCTGATGACGATAGACATGCCTTTAAAAAACAATGCGTATTAGTGTACATGAATGCTTTTTTAGTCCTATGTTTAATGGTATTTTTTCGCATGTTATAATGCATAATGTCTTTGTCGTTTATCTTTTAGAAATGTAATCGATAACCATTAATTCTTCAGAAAGTACCTTAAGGTGAGTTGTATTTTCCATTTGTTAATACGATACTATGGTTTGCCAAATGTAAAAAAGAAAGAACCATTTCTAAGTTGTTTAAACGGGAAACTTATGTTGTATTGAAGCGAAGACATATTACTACGCTTAGCTGTCCTTTATTTACATACAATACTAAATTAACTCATAGTTATGAATTATATGTATTTCGCATTGTGATGCCTAAGTTACTGACCAGTTCCGCCAATTGTCATATATATTATAAACTTATCGAATGTGGTGTGGCCAATGAATGAATGTATATTGTTTATGGCGCATCGACAGCTAAGGTCATTTAGCGCGCAATTAAATTTAATTATTCATGAT
>JAUELF010228132.1:0-13904 GCA_031471495.1 Clinocardium nuttallii
TGACGATACGCACAGTTTTAAATTTTAATGCGTTTTTTTGAAAAATCAATGCGTGAAAACGCAGTACGCACGCTTATCTAGAGCTCTGAATTGCTATAAAAAAAATGTATATAAAAGGTTTCATTTAGTGACATAATTTCATTTCACACTGATCAACTCAGAGCTCCAGAAAAATGGTAGATTACAATGTTCTAAAACGCTAGTTTGACTTCAAAACCTTTTGTAATGTGTACTCACAAACTACTGTCTCAGCGAGAAAATTCTTTTGAGTGTCATTCGCCATGGGGTTATATAGAGTAATAAGAAAGATATGGGTTGAAAACTATTTTACTCTTTTTTATCTAGGTCTCTGATCGTCATTCAAATACAAATTTACCATCACTGCCTTAACAATTACAGGGTCAAAGCTCAAGGCTAGTTTAAAGCCAAGTCATCAACACACATTAATTTGTTCAAATTATATGTATCTGCATTAGATTGCAGATTATTGTTAGTAAATTAAAAAAAAAATAAAAACATAGGCATGATTGTCAGCTAAGAAGGTAATGCCTCTGATGTGCATTTTCTCTATTCCACAATATTTTCAAGCGAAATTATATTCCCCTTTTAAGCTCACCTGAGCATAAAGTGCTCAAGGTGAGTTATTGTGATTGTCCTAATATATGTCCGGTGTCCGTAGTGTGTCCTCGGTAACAATTGGGATGAAATTTCACTTGGGGTGTTGGTTTGGTGGTTTCGCCTTTAATATTTATGTATATAGTAATAACTTTTATATCTTCTTGTCCAAAAATACTGGCCACTGGCTAGATTTTAATTTAATTCAGCACAAAGGTCACTGGGTAACCCTCTACCAAGACAATTTAAATCTATGGTAAAACATGGCCACAAGGTGTGTGGGGCTTGTTTTCCTTAATATTTATAGAGTTAGATCATTGAAAACTATTCAAGTTCTATAAAATCAGGTGAGCGAGAAAGGACTTCTGATTCACTCATTTTAAGATAGTCTCAGAATACATAACCCTAGAAATAACTGGTTAAGGAAAGGGTTAAATCAATCGCGGGTATCTGATTGATATATTACATTCAATTTGGATGGTTTATATGTGATTGTTTCACAATGAATAGATGGGAAATACAATATGGATATTTATTGAAAAATCAAATTATTGAACCACTTGTTTGGCCTGTAACTACACATTTCAAGATTTATGCTTCATCCGAACTTCTTTAGATGCTTGTAAACAATTATTTGAATTAAATTAAAGATAAACAAATAATAATGTGAATGTCTGCAATAGATGACTTCAATGACTTGGTTACAGGTGAAAATGTCCAATTTTTCAAATTTATACTTTTTGGGTTGCCTATCTTAGCAGGGTGACACATTTTGGATCACGTCTCCATTGTCTGCCACTAACTTACTTATTGGCAGCAACATGTTTGTTCCTTCAAATGCTCACAAATTATTATAGAATTAGGCATTCAGATTTTAGCTAAAAGTGGCAATTTCATCAAATGACTGAGCTTTTTGACACTGTAATTTTGCTAAGTAAGTCAGAAAGCAATCTAGAATATTTCGTTTTTAGTAAATAATTAACCCTTACTCACATACAGCAGATGACTATAGAGATGATACTTTTTTATGTGGAATTGTGTTAATTTTCTACAAATAAAGTTATAATTATTAAATGTCTATAATTATTATGGGGAAAAGTTAATAAACTCACACAAAAAGAAGGAGAAATGTTACTGAATGAAGGTAATCAGAAAAAAATGTCCTTTTGTTATATAAGTACAATTTGCACATCGGGAATTGTTTATTGATGTTATAACATTTCTAATCTATTGCATGCAATATGTGCCCAAATGTGTATAGCAGGTAATGGTTTTATGTCTGTATTATTAATCTAATGGAATAAGACGCATCTAGATGCAGATCGATTGACCTCATCATTTTTTTTTTTCTCCGAACATTGGGTATCAGTATCAGTCACGATTGAAGTGTTGTTCACAGTTTCATTGATATAAGATCAACATCTAGTAACAAAACAGTAATACCTTTGTACATTCGAGTTGTAAAGACTTGTACAAACCTGTTAGTATTTGTAGTCTTGCAGGGGCATTCACCATCATATCTAAATGCACATTCTTTACTTTAGTAGTGAAGTTCAACCAAGTAATGGCATTTTGATGGTATTATTTATGCCTTGCTAAGTTAGTGATCAAAGTGGAAAAAAAGTAGCACAATAAGAAACTTTTATTTTTATATGATTATGACCGATCATGGTTTGGGTAGTTTGAATTGGGCAATGAAAAATGTTAATGTCAGAAGTATACAGTCAGCTTCTGTGATAAAGCATTGCAAATTAATTTGACATGTAGTAATATACGAATGGGGTAACAATTTGGGATTTTCCCCTTTAGTGGTGTGAGTACTCTAGAGAATCCAGGATGCAGAAACCAAGAATAATTGAGGCCAGAAGGGCTTATGCCGTGGCATTTTGTCTGTCGTGTGTGTACCTCCGTAATCAATTGCTTGTTAACACGATACAGTTTTGATTGTATCTCAATCAAACTTATACAGTAGTAAGATATCCATTAGAGCTCGGTTCCTTTCGTAAACCAGCCAGAATTGGATTATGGCCCTTGAAATTGTCAAAATTGCTATAATAGAGCTTGTTAACACGATACAGTCTTTAGTTTTCATTTTATCTCTATCAAACTAATTTAATACAGTAGTTAGATATCCATGAGAGATCAGTTCCTTTCGCAAACCAGATAGATTCGCCCAAGCAAGACTGTATTATGGTCCTTGAAATTGTCAAAATTGCTATAACAGAGCATGTTAACATGATACCGTCTTTAGTTTTCATTGTATCTCAATCAAACTTATACAGTAGTTAAATATTGATGAGAGCTCGGTTTCTGTTGAAAACCAGCCAGATGTGCCCTTGCATGACTTGTCAAAATTGCTATAATACAGCCGCCCATGCAAGACTGGATATATGGCCATTGAAATTGTCAAAATTGCTATAATACAGCTTGTGAACACAATAGAACTCCATTTACTATCCGATCTTCATCAAACATAGATGGTAGTTAAATATTGATGAGAGCTTGGTTCCTTTGGAAAACCAGCCAGATCCATGCCAGTAAAGCATAGGCCCTCATGGGCCTCTTTTTAAGTGAACTAAGTTAGTTTTCATGCAGTACATGTGGCTCAATTTAAGTTGTCTGTTAAGGTAGGTAGGACTGTTCATTGCAATTTCTTGTTTTGAAACTTGCATAATTGTGGCTTTCAATAATAGATTAATATGGATTAAGGTTGTTTAGTAGCTTATGGGAAGGATTTGTGTTGAAATGTATTATTCCAGAATAGAAAGGTGCAGCCCTTATCTTCTTAATAAGTTACATGTATGATGTAACACCGGGCTTCCACACTGAAAACAGTCATCAAAAGTATGCTATGTCTATATATAAAAGAATTTAAATCTGCAATGTTATAATAACTTGATGAACATTGTTGAACAAAAAGACATTGCTTAAAACATTAGTTTAAAGAGTATTAAAATTGGTTGTACATTTTAACACATCATGAAGTTGTAACAATATATTCATTGACATAGACAGAATCAGCAGTAGATGACTGAGAAAACATGGAGGAAATATAGGAAATCTTTATGAATGATGATTATATTTTAGAATAGAAAACATTTTGGTTATAGTTTCTCATCATGAGCATTTTCTCCTGTTCCAGAATGTATTCTTAACCCTTTCCCACATATGGACGCATTTTGACACATCTGCAGCAGACGACTTTTGGAAACAATGTGACTAAAGAAGAAATTGCTCAAAACGAGCTCTTTTGCCACAATGTTTTCAACTTTTTTCCAGTAATTGTAGATAACATTTCTAGAGATTTTCCGTATCTTGAGTAGATGTTTTCAAAGTCGTCTGCTGCAGACTTGTGTATGTGGGAAAAACTGGAAAAATCATAAAATGTGTCTGCATGTTGAAAGGGTTAAGTCACTGGTCAATCATGTGTTGCTATTAGGCTTCACATTGTCTTGCAGCAGTTAAAAATTTACAAATATCATATGGAAGTCAATAATTGATTTTTTGGAGAGTAAGGGTTTTTAGACATGAACTCTATTCTGTTGAGTGATTGACAGGAACAAGCATTTCACTGTAATGCTATTTTTTAGACTCGAAATTATTTTATGAAACGATGAAAAATAAAAAAAATATGTTAGGGAAAGACTAAGATCCTTTTGCTGCAATGTTTTCAAAAGTTGTCTGCTGCAGAATTATCAGAAATGTGGGAAAGGGTTGTCAGTTCCATACCCATGTAATCACAAAATCATCTAACTTATAACTATGGGAAAGTTCAATGACATTGTAAAATATAATACATCTAGTTTGTCTTATCCCTTTCCCACCTATAGACGCATTTTGACGCATCTGCAGCAGACGACTTTTGAAAACATGACAAAAGGAGAAACTTTTTTCAGTTATTTAACCTACAATTATAGAGATTTTCCATATTTTTGAGAAGACATTTGCAAAGTGGTCTGCTGCAGATTTGCTCTATTTGGAAAAGGTTATAATGGCAAATAAACTCTTCTATAAAGAAAATTAAAACAAACTAAAAGATAGCATCCATATTAAATTCTAATTCATTGAAACAAAGGGTTTGCTTGCTGTTTAAAAGAAACACATTTTACACTTACCAAAAAAGATCTAATTCATTGGAACAAAGGGTTTGCTTGCTGTTTAAAAGAAACACATTTTACACTTACCAAAAAAGAAGTTTATTTAATGTTCAGTTCAAAATAATTTTTTAATTAGCTGGGAAATATTATAAACTATGTCTAAAATGAAAACATCTGAATGAAAAGAGAATAGAAAATTGACAAAAGGAACAATTTAAGGAAGAACATGCACACATTTGTTAAAAAGTCAAACATTGTTGGAAAAGGGGTAATTACTGGAATATGATATAATATAAAAAATAACCAAAATTGAAAAAGACATCTTTTAAACACATTGTGGAAAAAGGAAATGAATGATTGGGGTTTAACACCGTTTTTAACATTTTCTCAGTCATATCACAGCGGCCAGTTCACCTACTCATATGTTTCCTGGTTTTCTCACACCTTTACTCAACACAACAAACATCCCAAGCAACTGGCTGCATTTCCACATAGACTTAGCCCATTGGTGGAAGAAGAATGACGCATGTTGCATTGACTTTTGTCAATCGTCGGAAAGAAAGTTGGCCGAGCCAGGATTCAAACTCAGAACCCCTAGATTGACAGCCCGCGTCGCTACCGACTGAGTGTGGAAAAAGGAGAAATTGCTCAAAATAGTGTTATTTAAGCTTTTTCCACAATGTTCTAATCTCAGTATCAAAGCTTATGATATATTATGTTTTTTGCAGAAATATCTTTTTTGTTAGTTCATGCCTTATTTTCAAAATAGACGACACTTAAAATATGATATGAGGTAATCAGTCTTTTCAATGCATGTTTACATAATCATGGGCCTGGCTAAACAGTCATAGATAAATTCATGATAAAAGGGTAATCAACTACAGTGTATGGAATTATGTAGACTATGGTAGAAGGAAAGATCAAATAAAACAAATATCATTCTTTATATATGTCTTTCATTATCAATTCTGTACCTTTCTAATCTTAAATGTAACAACAAGTGAACTATTCCTAAATTCATATTTCTCTATTCCTGAAAGTATTATTGTCTATTAACCCTTTTCCACATACAGCAAATTTGCAGCAGACAACTTTGAAAACATCTAGGCGAAACTATGGAAAATATCTATCAATGAAACTTAAATATTAAATAGAGTTGAAAAAATTGTTTTTAAAAGTCGTCTGCTGCAGTAATGATGATGCATCAGAATGGTTAGATCTACAATAAGGAAAGGGTTAAATTCCTGTTAACCTGATAGGATAAGAAAAGAAAAAACAACTTCATGTTTTGAAGATTTGTTCTCTGAAGGGGCATCAACACTGTAAAGTGGCTTGTATTTGGTTTAACCCTTTTCCACAAATAGATGCTTTTGATGCCTCTGCTGCAGACGGCTTTTAAAAAAACCACTGAAAAAAGGAGAAATTGCTGAAAACGAGCAATTTCTACTTTAGCCACAATGTTTCCAACTCTTATTTAAAAAAAAACCATTATTTCTGAAGATTTTTAGCTCACCAGAGCCAAATTGCTCAAGGTGAGTTAAATTATTGTGATCGCTTTTTGTAGGTCGTACGTCGTACCTCGTCCGTCATCAACATTTGCTTGTTAATACTCTTGAAGCAACATTTTGCATCCAATCTTTGTGAAAGTTTATCAGAAAATATATCTCCATCAAATCTCGGCCAAGTTCGAAACTGGGTCATGTGGGGTCAAAAACTAGGTCACTTGGACAAATTTAAGGAAAATCTTGTTAACAATCTGGAAGTCACATGTTGAAACTTTGTCAAAATATTTGTCTTAGTAATATCTAGGCCAAGTTTGAATATGGGTCAAATACTTGGTCAAATTTAAGGAACATCTTGTTAACACTCTGGAAGCCACATTTTTGGCTTGAGCATGTTGAAACTTTGTCAGAATGTCTGTCTAAGTGATATCTATGCCAAATTTGAAACTGGATCATGTCTGGTCAAAAACTAGGTCACTAGGTCAAATTTAAGGAAAATCATGTGAACATTCAGGTGAGCGATGCAGGGCCATACCTAAGAACTCCCAAATGGTTTTGAAAATTGAGTGTGATACACTAGTGGTAACTACATAGCCAAGCAAGCCGTATAATAATGCCTTTTTATTCATTAGTCATTTAATGATGTGTAATTTTTACAGAAATGATATTGAAAAACATCTGTTCGGAAAAATGCAGACATCAGATTCTGCAAAATTGGAAGTATAATATTTATTCAGAGTTACCTCTTTTCCACATAGAGCAAATCTGTAGCAGACGACTTTTGAAAATGTCTTCTTAAAAACATAGAAAATCTCTATAATTATATATAGGTATAATAACTGAAAAGAGTTAAAAACATTGTGGCAAAATGTGAAATTCTTCTCTCCTTCCAACATAGAGCAAATTTTGTAGCAGAAGACAGCATCAAGACAAAACTGAGAAAACACAGTTATTGAAAATAGTTGAAAACATAAATTTGGTAAAAGGATATATTGCTCTTCATGTTTTCAAAAGTCATTTGCTGCTGAAGTGTCAACATGCATCTAATGCTTTCCTGCATACAGCAAATCTGCAGCAGACGACTTTGGAAACATGTTGGCAAAATTGGAAAATCACTAAAATAATGGTATATTTATTGAATAAAGTTGAAAACACTGTGGCAAAAGGAGGAATTGCTTGTTTTGAGCAAATTTTCCTTTTGTCACAGTGTTTTCAGAAGTCGTCTGCTGCAGAGGTGTCAGACAGCATTTACATGAAGAAAAGGGTTAAACACATCTGAGATAAAAATACCCATCTTAACTTTTTCCTATCAGCTAATTAATCCAGCAAATGTATAAAGCTTTATTATCTAATATTACTTTTTAACCTTTTCCGACTTATAACAAATCTGCAGAAGACATCTATGAAACTTTCTTTCTTCAAAATGTGAACAAATTATTAAATTGAGTTGAAAATATTGTGACAAATGGTGAAATTGCTCATTAGCAATTTCAACTTTGCCATACTGTTTTCAAAAGTCGTCTGCTGCAGAGACATCTGAAAGAGTCAACAAGTGGGAAAGGGTTAAGGACAGAATCGAAATATCAGTTGTGCAAACCCTTTCCCACATACAACAAAGATGCAGCATAGTATTGCCTTTAAAAACATCTTTGCTAAAATATGAAAAATCTCTTGCATTATGATGCAGCATCTATGTGAGGGAATGAATCAATACATATCACTGCATGTCTTGTACAAATGTACAAAAGCTATTGGGGGTGTAAACCATGTTAAAATGCAAGTCCATGATTGTAAACTGCTCTTCATAAAGGCTCTGTCACAAATACGCACATTGAAAATGAATGAAAAAATGGAAAATACATTGCTATGCGCCCAACTTTTGCCAGGATTTAGAAGAAGCATGTGAGTTGACAACGAATGCATAATGTGTTGCTAGCGGGCATTTATAATGTTTTGCAAGCGCATGTAATGAATACCTGTGCATGTACAGCGCAGCACCCCACACTTGACACACAGCTAATGGCAGCGGTCACATGACTGACTCAACTTTAATAAAAAGGCAGCTGCTCGTCTTCCTTGTTGTTATATCAAAAAGTACACCCAAGTTTGCACAACCAAGCTTTTGAATCCATCCAAGAGAAAGAACCAGACGTCCCTGAACCTAAATAAGAAGACCCTTCTTGCTCCATTTGCTGGTGGCCGTGGTCGTGGAGGCAGAGGCAAAGAGCTGCTCAGAGTGGATTCTTCTGCTCTCCGACCTCATCCCTTCTTGGCTCCAGATTCCGGATAGTTCAGTCGGCTGTCAATCCAGGGGTTGTGAGTTTGAATCCTGGCTTGGCCAACTTTCTTTCTGACGTTTTGCAAAAATCTTCAACCAATGGACTAACAGTCTATGAGGAAAAACAGCCAGTTGCTTGGGAAGATTGTTGTGTGGAGTATTGGTGATAGAAAACCAGGAAATGAGTAGGTGAACTAGCCACCGTGATATGATTGAGAAATTGTTAAAAACGTGTTAAACCCCAATCAATCAATCAACCTTCTTTAATTGCTCCCTTACTCACTCATGCTCAAAAGACATTGCACGGCAGTCGTCGACTGTAGCCAAGTGCAAAAGGAAGGACAACGAGCTGTCCAATGACAAGGAGGAGTGAAGTTGATGGTCGCCTTGGAAGAAAACGAAATGCTTTGGAACAAGAAGGCTTCCAACTAAAGAAGACCTGACATGAAAAACACTACATGGCAGAAGCAAGCAAAAACCATGTTTGGAGCAAGTCTCTCATCTGCAAGGGTGGTTCGATTGCATGAAAGACAACTTTGCACGCCTGGTCAAGCTGCCAATGTCTGGGTCCAGGCCATGAATCTTCAGAGTGAAGACAAGCTTTAGGCTTTAGGCCAGGGTCGAGGGCCTCTCTGTATGCTGTTTTCTGTTTATCTTCTGACCAACTCGTCGAACATCTTGAACTGCATGAAGTTCTTGAAGGCTGTCTGGTCATTGTTACGGAGTTCCACAAGTAGCTGATCATACAAGCCAAACTGTCATCACCTACGGACCCACAATCGCAGCAAGATCCTCCGTTGACGTCTTCTCTTCTTTTTCTCCTGATAACATTGACTTGGTGAAGTGCCAGTTCCATGAGGTTCTGCTGATGTTGGAGAACTGCGAGTTTGTATCGTAGTTGCAGCCTGTTGGGATCCTCCATCTTCTGAGATGGTTCCTCTAGACTTGATCAGCAGGAACCCCTGTTATCACCACGGCAGACAGAGTAGAAATGATGAGAAGGTGGGGCAGCACCCGTTAATAAAACCTCATTGCTACACGCGTACAGGCCAGGTACACATTCAGGCTAGGTACACGCTAGGAACATGCTAAAAGAACCGGGGCACGGTAGAGACTTGTTTAGCACGCCCATATTTGTTGCATATTTGCTAGAGATATGTTAGAAACTCGCTAGGTAAGCACTATGTGTGCCATATGTGTTCACTAGACATCAACCGACC
Source organism: Clinocardium nuttallii (assembly GCA_031471495.1). Taxonomy (NCBI): domain Eukaryota; kingdom Metazoa; phylum Mollusca; class Bivalvia; order Cardiida; family Cardiidae; genus Clinocardium; species Clinocardium nuttallii. Next base: position 9,713 of record JAUELF010228132.1, read on the forward strand.
TACATACAACGAATACTGAGCTTGTGCTCCACATGTGTATGACTTTGGTCGAGGGTAGTCTGCGCATGTCTGGCGTCCTTCTTGCGTCTATATTCATACTTCGAGCACCATGGACATTTTTTAGCATGCACAAAAATCCTAAAGCACACAGCAAATGACAAAACGAATGCATAGAGTTGGTACAGTGCTCTCAAAGAATGAGTAACAAAAGATGACGCACACTAAACGAACAAAAATACTCCGGCCAAATTTGCCAATTGTTCAATGCGCAGGCAGTGCGCCATGTATCTGTAACTGGCGCTATAAAAAAGGGTCCCTGACCAATGCATTACAATTTGTGTTAGGGTTATTTGACCCTTTCCCACATGTGGACGCTATCTGGTGACTCTGCAGTATACAATTTTTTAAAAGAAAATCAGCAATTCCACCTGTCGTCGTATTATCAACACAATCTACAACAGACAAATTTTAAAAGCATTTAGACAAAGAGAGATATGGATGTTTTTTTAACTACATTTAGTCCCTTTCCTACCTCTAAACCCATTTTGACGCATACGTTGAAAACATTGTGACAAAAGGAGAAATTGCTCAAAACAAGCAATTTCTCCTTTGGCAACAATTGTTTTAAAAAAGATTTTTCATTAATTTTACTCTCATTTATAAAGATTTTCTGTTTTTTTGCCTACATATTTTCAAAGTTGTCAGCTGCAGATTTGTTGCATGGGGGAAAGGGTTAAGGACGATCAACCCTTTAAATTGTTGGTTATGAACACTGAGAACCATATCAATCTAAAATGAGTTTGACCCAACCTGAGGGCTCGTACTCAGGACCTCCTGTCACTGAAGCAAACACTACCATGTCGCTACAAAGGTAGCTCCTAGCAAAGGCAGCATTGCCTTATACAAACACATCCCTGGCTAGCTTCATATTTTCTATACAGACCAATCTACTACATCATAAAAGTTCAACTCTTATAAATTATGTCAGAATTCTTTAACCCTTTCCCATAGAAACAGACGCTTTCTGATGCCTCTGCAGCAAACAGCTTTTTGAAAACATGTTGACATAAGAAGAAATTGCTCGAACGAGCAATAATTCTTCCTTTGTCACGATGTCTTAAACTCTATTCAATTATTGCATGTACTTTCATGTTAAGAAAAAATTACGTGCTGTATATGTACGACTATCAATGATAATTATGCAGTAATTAAACTAAAATACAGTTAAAAGCAACTTTGAATCCCAAATTAAACAGAGAAATTTATATAAGAGGTTTTTATCAAATCCAGGTGTGCTACAAAGAGAGTTTATTATTTGTATTTAACACTTTCCAAGATATAGACACATTTTGCAGCAGACGACTTTTGAAAACATTGTGACAAAAGAAGAAATTGCTCAAAACAAGCAATTTCTTCCTTTGCCACAACGTTTTCAATTTTATTCAATTATTACACTTTAATTTACAGAGATCTTTCATATTTTGGCAAAGATGTTATCAAAGTCATTAGCTGCAGATTTGCTGAATGTGGGAAAGGGGTTAAAGACTTTGTTTGGTCATATAATTTATAACCCTTTTATAATCCAACCTTTGCTCTCAATACTCTTTATTATTCTGTATGGGAACCGAGATAATGGTGCTATTAACAGCAATGACTTTAATTACATTTTCATGATGTTTTTTTTTTTAATCCTGACCGATTAACATAATAGTTATATTATATAAAACTTGGTTTATTCCAATTTTATTGTGCAGTTTCATTTTATGTGCTTCAAATAAAAGTAGTGAATTGCATGATTTGTTTCACCTGTACACACCTGTCATAAGATAAGAGGTATTATAAAATGATCTAAATTATCTTAAATCCTTATTTGGCCTCAAAACCCTATGTTGTTGGTACTTAAAAGATTCATCCCATTGAGAGGCTTCCTTTGACTACACTCATCATAGAGTTGGTGGGGAAAAAATAAGAGAATATATTGTTGAAAACCCTTTTTACGCATCTTTATCTAAGGCCCCTCTGACTTTCCTGAATGAAACAGGGAGTAAAGTAAGAGTATACATAGTAAATAAATGGTGCATGTCTTGTATTGCTGGATGGTAAACCTTTCCCACATAAAGATGCTTTCTGATGCATATAATGTAGTAGACACCTTTTGAAAACATTGTGGCAAAAGGAGAAATTGCTCATGATGAGCAATTTATCCTTTTGCCACAATGTTTTCAACTTTATTTTATAATTATACTTTCATCTAGATTTTTATATTTGCCTAGACATTTTAAGAGTTTTCTGCTGCAGATTTGTTGTAATTGGGAAAGGGTGACAGTAGTTACTGCTGTACTGTATAGGTATTTAACTAAGACAGTCAGTTTAAACTTAACTTATAGTCCTTTACAGTGGAGATATTTATTTGTGCAGGAACCAGAAAAGGTATACATTTGTATGGACTTTGTTTGTGTATTTTATTTCCATATTGTGAAAAATTTAATGACCATAGACTCTTATATATTACATGTGCTTTCAGTCTATGTGGAAAAGCAAGCAGTTACCATGGAAAGAATATGGTGTGGAGTACTGGTGTGAGAAAGCCAGGAAACACATGAGTAGGTGATCTGGCTGCAGTGACATGACTGGAAATTGTTGAAAATGGTATTAAACCCCAATCAACCAACCAACATGCATAAATTATGCTTTCTAATGCCTCTGCAGCAGACAGGCTTTGAAAAATTGTTGCAAAAGGAAAAATTGCTTATGATTTGTGATTTCTCATTGTTTCCAACTGTATTTGTTTGTTTACCCTTTCCCTCATATAGATGCTTGCTGACGCCTCTGCAGCAGATGGCTTTTTGAAAACATAGTGACAAAAGAAGAAATTGCACAAAACATATAATTTCTAATTTCGCCACCATGTTTTCCACTTTTAGTCATAGCTAGGTTATCCATTAAATTATAGAGATTTTCAATTTTTTGACAAAATATGTTCAAAGTCGTCCGCTTCAGAATTGTTGTATGAGGGAAAGGGTTAACAAATATATTTAGATATTTTCCCAATTCCGTCCGAATATTTTAGAAGTCGTCTGCTGCTGATTTGTTGTTAAATTTGTTTGTAAACATATGGCAAAGAAGTTGTGGCTAATAGCAATCAGATTGGAAAATGCCTATTTACAAATCTATAGGATTGAATAACATATCTAAGTAATATTCCATGGACCATTATTGTTCACAAAACACATATTTTAGAATCTTAACCCTTTTTCAACCTATTGGCGCATCTGTAGCAGACGACTTTAGAAAACACTGTGGCAAAAGGAGAAAAGAAGAAGGGAATGTTATTACATGTATGTACTATCATTAAACAATTATCTGTAAATGTAGAAATTGATGATAATGAACTTTGAAAATGTCATAGCAATAAGAATTTTTTTATAAATAAAAAACAGTTAAAAACATTGTGTCAAAAGAAATTAATTGCTCAAATGGAGCGCTTTCTTGTTTGCTTTCAATTGTAGTCTGGTGCAGATCGAGTCTGTATGTTAGCAAGGGTTAAAGGTTTATGGTATTATAAAAATTCTTTGCATTTCACACCTTTTCATTTTCTTTTGATTACCTGTCAAATCTTATCAAATTATTTAATCTAGATATTAGACAAAGAAATCATTTCATATCCCATTCATAATTTTACATCTGCTCTAATCAAGTTGTCAACACAATATTATAGAGATTTTAATTATTATAAACTCGCCGCTCATTGAACTTGAAACCAGTTGAAAAGTACATGACATTGTAGTAGTGCAAGTGTTGACTTGAGAAGAGAACCATTCTGACAGGGACCTGATTCCGAGGAGAATATAAATCTGTATTGAAACACAAATATCGGTGACAATTCAATTTCTATATTTAAGGTAGACAAGTTTTTTCAATTTTATCTTTGACAACATTTTCAGTCATCTGCTGCTGATTTGTTGTATTATGAGTTGTGAAGTAGTAACCTAAGTGTCTGTTGAAGAATCGTTGTCACTGATTTGTTGTATTATGAGTTGTGAAGTAGTAATCTAAGTGTCTGTTGAACAATCGTTGTCATTGATTTGTTATATTATGAGTTGTGAAGTAGTAATCTAAGTGTCTGTTGAAGAATCGTTGTCATTGATTTGTTATATTATGAGTTGTGAAGTAGTAACCTAAGTGTCTGTTG
>JAUELF010228154.1:5005-23876 GCA_031471495.1 Clinocardium nuttallii
CCCATGTTGGAAAATTATCTGTTGTTCTCAAGAGGGTCATTCCACAGAGGTGGCCATTAAAGAGGATACACTCCATGGCATAAATATTATATTATGAAATCTAGCAATCGGCAATTAAGTAGTACTTTAACTTGCTTACCTAGGTCGCTATAATCTTGAATTGACAATTTGTTTTATTTTTAGAATATGATATGTGTCCCTGTTCATAGCTCTGATATTCTTATCGAGGCCCCTGATTTAAATGTTTTCCACTGTTTTGGTTTATTAGTAATATCCCTCCTCTTAACCATTTAAGTCCAAGAAAGCAGCTTTTTGCCCAGCAAACACCGCAAATACTTAAGCAAAGACATGTAAATACATATGTCTCTGACTTTAGTTACAAGGCTCAATTGAGTTTTTTCTGTAATGTCATATATGACGTCATATCACAGTCCTGGCTGTACTTCAGTTTGGAATCTGTATGTTGAGCTATAATGTCCAGCAGTAGTGTTGGAAGCAAACTAACCAAAGTGTCCAATTTGACCAGCATATCACCCGTTGTTACTGGTGGTCCTTTCTTCGACTTGATCAGCTCTAATTTGTACACCTAGACATGTAAAAAAAATTGTTATAAGTATTGGTCATTTTGTGAAAGAAAAACACCAACCCAACAATCTTGTTGCACCTCCATATCCGCCATTGTCAATTGCCAATTTGCGCTACTCTATATCACAACACCATGATGTATGGAGTGTAGTGCGCAGTCAACAGTCATGGGTATCGTAAGATGGGTTTCTACACGAAAAAAAGGTATTTAAGTTTCATATATGTTTACAGTCTGATAAATAAGCAATACGTTTAATAAGATGGCCCTGGGTTGCTCACCTGAGTTATGTAATGTGATGTTTTATGCCAACATATCTTAACTGCCACATAGTAAAGCATCCATTTCCAGTGTTGTCTGTCGTTTGTCAAGTTCATATGACTTAAAAGGTCACCAAAGAAATATGTACCAGTTAGTATTTAACAAAAAATATTTAATAAACAAAATATTTCCTCTTTATATCTTTATGTAAAAGAGGTAACGCAGAGCGGGGTCAATTTTGACCCCAGGGGTATAATTTGAACAATCTTGCTAGAGGACCACTAGACCATTGTACCAAAAATCTAAGCTTTATGCCTTTCAATTTCATACAAGAGGATTTTCGAAATTGTTCCCTACATATCTCAATGTAAAACAGGTGACCCCGGGGGTGGGACCAATTTGAACAATATTGGTATAAGACCACAAGACAATGCTACGTACACCAAATAATTAAGCTCTAGGCATTTCGGTTTCACACTCGAAGCTTTTCAAAGTTTTTATATTTGTAGAGAACCACTAGACAATGCTTCACACCAAATATCTAAGCTCTAGGCCTTTGGGTTTCACACACAAAGATTTTCAAAGTCGTTCCCTTAGTATCTCTTTGTCAAACAGGTGATCCCCGGGGCGGGGCCAATTTGAACAATCTTGGTAGACGACCACAATACGATGCTTACTACACACCAGATAATTAAGCTCTATGCCTTTCGGTTACACACGAAGCTTTTCAACGTGTTTATGTTTCTAGAGGACCACTAGACAATGTTCCACACCACATATCTAAGCTCTAGGCCGTTGCATTCAACACAAGGAGAATTTCCAAGATTTCACCTGTATCTCTATGTAAAACAGGTGACCCCGGTGCGGGAAGTTGTTTGACCCCAGGGGCATAAACGAACATTCTTTAAAGAGGACCACTAGGCAATTATACACACCAACTATCCAACTATTTCCTTTTGGTTGCCATGGCATCCAGAGATCTGCATGAAATAAGTTTCTTTTATAAACTTTGGAAGCAGATCAAAGAATCATTCCTACCAAATACCAAGTTTAGTCAAAATCTTTAAGGTGGTTTAGGAGCAGATGACATTAAAAGAAATTGTCGACGACGACGGACGGGAGATATCAGATTACCACAGTAGCTCACCATGAACTAAAAAATGAGTATTAGTTAAGATGAGATGAATATTCACGGTAAAAGTTACCATTGTAGGGCGCGCTTTCTTTCAAGACATACAGTCATGCATATATGTATGTAAGAGCAATATATCTCCTAAACTCCTTAACTAAAACAAATGTATGACAGCCTGACAACTGATCATCCTGTTAAAACTATGTATGTATACGTGTATTCATGAAACCCGTGGGACTTTGTCAAGCTGCAATAACTAAGTCGGCAACGATGATGTCTATCAATCCAGGAATCGTGATTTCGAATCCAGGCTCGGCCGTTCTTTTTTTTTAAATGGCTAAACTAAGTTCTTGTTAAAAACTAAAATACAATCGAAAGCAGCATTGTTTTTTTTATATAAAACAACTTCATTTACATGTATGTTACTTGAAGCGGACAGTGAAGGCACATTTGAGGCAATGGGTACCACACAGACACTGCCATATACAAGATCAAGCAATACTTGTTTCTGTTAAAGTTGATTGATTATAGTATTCACCATGCTCCAGGAAACCCATGTCTGTTGCATAGCTTTTGTCAGAAAGTTCCAAGTAAGTTTCTATGACTATCTGGCTATACAGTGGTTTCAGTCACCCTGGGGTTTATTTTTCTGTAGCCAAGCTAATATATAAACCTCTTCCAATATACAACACATCTGCAGCAGACTCTGAAAACATCCAGTAAAAAAATAAAAATCCCCAGAATTATAGCATAATAAGTGATAGAGCTGAAATCATTTTAGATAAAAGGAGACATTGGTCTTCATAAGCAATTTCTAATTTTGTCACAATGACTTCTCAGTCGGCTACTGGCGATGCCTCCGTATATATTAAAAAGTGTATACTTTGTACCTGTTCCCAGGTGCTAAATGTTTTGATCAGTCGTTTATTCTTTGTCATGACGCTTTTTGGAATCCTGCACTTCCACGCACAACAGTCAGGTTGAAATAGTGTAGCAGCATCTTTCAACGGTGTGTACTTGTAACCATTTATATACACAAAGGGCAGAACATATTCATTGTAGTAGACCACACCGCCTAAGGTGATCCCGTCCTCATCCTCAACAACCTGATACCTGAAATAGGTTAATAATGGAATTTAAATTAAACTGTGCTCTATGAAAACCAACCATGTATAATTTGCTACTAGTGTATATCCAGGTCATTCAGCGCATTGGAACTGACCAGGATCTGGCACTGTTTAACAATGTGAAAAAACATGTTCAGAAATAAAGTCATGAAAATGCATACAGATATCAACTATTTGCTTTGTAGATGCAGACAATTATTTGTTTCCATGGAACACAGCTCGTATATATTATGTTTTATATGTCATTAGGAAAAAAATTAGATTATGACATTTCTGTTTTACTATTCTATTTTTCCTAATGAAGATTCACCACCAAATATAAATGCAGATGCTACAAATGTATTAATAACGCCGATAGGTCACTAAACAGTGTTCCTGCTCCTCCCAAAAGATGTCCAATAGAACTTTGACCCTTATCCTGTATCATTGATTTTGAGATGTTTAATGTCCATGAAGACGATTTTACTAATGCCAATGTAAATGTCAACGGTATGTTTAAGCATGGTTATTTTGTTAACATAGTTCACAAATGCTTGTGGAGGTCACAAATGCTTGTGGAGGTCACAAACCGCTATTGTTCACTTTTTAAAATACCCGTATAGCAGGCTCAGAGCCAAAGCAGGTTATAACATATACGATTTTGTTATGCATTATGCTAGAGAATGAAATGTGCCAATTTAGCAGCTTACTGGCAGTTAATTGATGGGTCTATGATCACTCCATTACAATCGTCTTTCTCCAGATTGTTTAGTGAACCTGTTCCTTCCTTTAACCGCTCTGCTTCAGTTTCTGCTCTCGATATGTCTCGATCCCTTTTAAACGGAAAACCATCGCTCAAAATATTCTCTATATCAACAGTGCTGAAAGGATATTGACAAAAGTTTATATTATCCCTTTCCAACTTACAAACGCATTTGAAGCATTATGACCAATTTTCCCTAATGCCACAGTGTTATCAACATAATAAGTATTCTTATAGTTATCAAGATTTTCCCTTTTTTTGCCTAGATGTGTTTAAAGTCGTCTACTACCGAGTTAATGTATGTATACACATACAAGGAAACACTGATACCTTTGAAATAAAATTATTTCTAGGTTTGTGATTAGAATGATGTCGGAGCTTAATGTTTAATACAATGATAATGAGTCATGATTCTTTGGTTTCAAAAACTACTTTAATTAATATATATGCTTTTAAAAACGCATCTTGTCTCAGGATATTGATTACCATAACTTATTATATATACTCCATTAAATGAATATAGCATATTATCCTTTTAAAATAAAGAGTCTAATCAAAGTACTATTATATCACTATTATATCTAGACGTACGTGGTCGACATGTTGACCTATATATAAATATCGAATTAAGAAAGCATTGCTATAAGGTTTAAGAAGAATACCTATCTGTAATTTCTTTCTTCGCACTCTTGTCAGATCCTGATTTTTTCAAGATATCAAAATAGAGTTTCTGCATTGTCACCAAGTTGTTTGCTGATAACGTGTCCTCCTCGAGGTATTTGTCTTCGCCAGATTCATATCCAATACCAGCAAGCTTAGAGTCACGATTCTTCTTCTTTTTGCCTATTCTGGCATTGGATGTTTTCTTTTCTATATTGCCATGTTCATCATCGTCTTCCTCCAATAACATATTTGTTGTTAAATCTTTCGTACACTTTGCTATTGAATAGTTACATTCAGATTTACATGACGTTACTTTTCGTTCTTTGGTCCACTCTGTTTCCTCTAATTTTGACAGGTTAATATAGGCAGCCTTAATATTCCTATGTATTCCTTTCTTTACTCCTTGTTTATGAATATCTTCCATGTGTCCACAACCAGAAGATTTAAGTTGCAAAGTATCTGTTAAGTGTGTCTCTTTCATTCCTGCTTCGTCTATTTGACTTCTACCAACAGAAGCTTTATTCATTACCATAGGCCTTATTTCTTTAAGATTAACTTCGCTTTCCTCATCTTCAGGATAATAATCAGCATCACTCGAATCATAATATTCAGTAGTATTGTCACAAGTGTCTGATAAATCTGAATCTGATTCAACACCATATTCATACGTTTTAGAGCTGTCACTATCTGAACAAAGTAACAGATCGTTTTCCTGGCATTTGTTGTTTAAATCAATTGTTTTAGACAAATAATCAACAGTTTGTAATTGTATGGAATCGGCATATTCAACCGACTGTGTCGTTTGATTGATTTCTTTATTGCTGGTTATGTATTTATCTTGATTATGATTGTTTAATACACGAGAATGCTGATCATTGGGAACATGAATTGAACTGTTAACGGTGGTTATGTTACAAAATGCGTTTGCTACACAATGCGAATTTGCAGAGAAAGTGTCAGTGTTGGTTGAGTCAAATGGGTTTTTTCCTCCAAACTGTTTAGTGGTACTTATATTTCCGTCAAATGCAATTGTTTCTTTTAAACTGGATGCACATGATCCCATATTTTCTTTAATCATTGTGATGAGATCGTCTTCGAAATCAGATGAATCATTCAAGACTTTGATTCTGTTCAAGTTGTCTGCAAGAGTTTCTGTGAATAATTCAATTTGTGAACTGATAACTTTCTGTTGTTTCATTTCATTCAGCTCAGCATTCAAAGCATCAAAAATATTTTCACTGTGAGAAAATGGTCTGTTTTTCGTGCAATATCTACCCTCTGCACTAATTGCAGGATCAACATAATGTGTTACAACCTCTTCCGCAATTGATTCTTTGTCTGTATTTGATCTGTTCCTAGCAATATTTTGCTTATTCTTACTCTCATTTGGACTCTGATTTGTTTCAATTGGAAGAAGTGGTTGTTGACAGTGTGATTTGATCTGAGGGTCAGGTGTAACAGGTTCATTTATATTCTTAACACCTTCAGTACTGGCCAACACCGTCTTTGGTTCTGATTCATTCATTAACCTGTTTTTTCCTTCATATATGTGTGTATCCCATATTCCAGATGCACATTCTTGACCGTAATTGACTGTGTTTTGCATCTCAAACATATCTGAAAAAACTGCAAAAGCTGGATGGTTCTCTGTTAAAATAAGTTGTGTACCATTTGGGTGCATCACTGTTATACCATTATCAGTTACCTCTGATATATGCCCTTGATTATTTGTACATTGTGCATGGCCTGTACCCTGGCAGTTGTTTGACATATGCTCTGTCATTTCGTGTTGAGTTCTATCTGTATCGTCATTATAGTTGTCCTGTATGTGAAGGTCAGCTTGGTTTGCATCATCTGTATTTTGCAATTGCAATTCAACAGAGATACCATCCACAGTGTCGTTACACAATTCTATACCAGGGACATTCATCAAGAACATTTCATTTTCCGCTTCAAATTGAACAGGTAAAGAGCCATCCATTTCCATCAAATTGTCACTTAAAACAACTTCTAAAACACTTTGGGGCAGTTCAGACAAATCAACCTGCTTTACATCGCCACAACCATCCTGATGAACACAGTACTCAGAAAGATTATCGATGACATCATTATCCATTTCATAATGTAATTGTGTATTTTCTGAACATTGTTCTGCACCTGTTGTTTCGTTTGAAAGCTGTGACATCGCATTGTGTGAGGAATTGGTCAGTTCCTCGAGATACACATTGTCTTCATTACAAATTGCCACAGGTACTGTTTGAATTTGATTCCGTTTAGAATATAATGAACAGCTATTTGAATGTTCCAGATTTTGATTTTGAAGATCCCTAGTTCTACACTGTGTGATAAATGTTTCCGTTAGTATATCTGTATCATTATAGTAACTCGAATCAATTTCCGCCTCCAAGATATTTTCATACGGTATAGTTTCACACACTATTTTGCTTCCATCAACTTCTACATGTTGTGAATTGAAAAACGCTGTATCTAAATCTTTTTCAAAACTAACATCTGTAGAGAGTTGTTCTGTGCTTTGACTCGTCTTGTTCATGAATTTGTCCTGCACTTTTAAACGTAATTTGCGTTGTCTGACAATTGATTTAGGACTACCTAGTGATAGCTCTGGATGAGATAAAGAGTCTTGATCAAGTTCAAGTTGGAACTTTTCAATCATACATCTTTCTTGTTTTTTAGAATCAATTTGGTATGTGCCTTTCAGATTATTACTAGTTATTCTGCTTGTCCTAGCAGATTTTACTCCTCGTGGTCGAAGTTTTCTCTCATTTGTAGATTCAGAACCAACAGTCTTTGGTCTTGAAATGTGTTTAACCTTTTTCTTGGTTTTAAATACTTTGATATGTGTTGGCTTTGGCAAAATATCACTTGTTGCTACTTTTTCATCGATTTTTGATTCATAACCAATATTTGGACTTTTTTTACGAATTGTTGTCCTGTCTGGTGATGATATGTCCCTTACTTCCACCCTCGTGGTGCAAGTTTTTGGTCGTTTCTTTTTTTCGCTCTCGTGTATTTGTCCGGACTGAGCACTTACTGTTTCTAGCTCACTTAATGGTTTTATGACAGTTTTCTTTTTCTTAGAAGATTTGACAGCATGTTTATTGCCAATACAACGAATTTCCTTTGTGTTGTTTTTTGGTTTGGCGGACTTCCAAAATGTCTTCTTTGACAGTCCCATTCTGTTTGCTGCTCTTTTTTCTTCTACAACTTCTCTAAAACTTTTAGTGTCGTGTTTATGTGTATTCTGTGGACTTTCTAAAGTACATTCACTTGTTGAAGATTCTTTCTTAAATTCATCCGTCTGTACTGTTGTTTCAAAAGCAAAGTTGTCTATAACTAAACCATCAAAATTGAACAAATGTTTGATTAATTCATTACATTCAACATTGGAAAGACTGTTGTCTATCGTTACCTCGTCTTTGTTTTCACCACTATGTAATATTTCATTGGACATTTCACTCGTCTGATTGCCTATGTCTTGTCCTAAATTTGAAGGTTTTATTAAATATGTATTGTTATGTGCTCTGTTGAATGTTGTCTGAGATTGTGTATGTGGTAATTCAAAAACGGTAGGGTTGTCTTCGTTACATGCTTGACTTATAAATTTGGTTCCTATGCATTTTTTTGAGTTGTATACAGAACATCCTTTTGTTGTGTGATTAGCCATTGAATCATATTTAATATTTCTGTACTCAGGTGGGATATCATTTCTTTTTTGCTTTTGCTCGCTTACACTCATACGATTTAACTCTTTTTCACTGTTGAATAATAATGCATTTTCAAAATGACTCGTCTCAATTGGGTTGATTTTAATGTTATTTTTAATATTTTCTATATCTTCCAATGACTCAGAAAGTTTAGGTTCCCAAATGCCATCAGCAAACAGATTCATTTTGTCCAATAAAGTAACCCTCTTTTCGACGTTGGCAGAAACATCAGTAGCATTCTGAATTGAAGTTAATGATAAGGGCATTTCATCTACGTGTGAAGTTTTGTGTGTCTCAGTTGCTCCGATTGAAAAGTCATCTCTGTCATCACCTTTCAACGAATATGTTTCTACATTATTAATGAAATCGCTTTTAATTCGTTCTTGGTGCATAATACATGAACTGTCAGCTGAAAGAAACGAGTCTATGTGAATTGTATCCAATGATGAAGACATGGGAACCCCTGGACACGCACGATGCTTTTCGTTGTTCATAATGAATTCGGAATTGATTTGTTTGCCTGATTCATGTCTACACATACTGCATGTGGAATACTGATTGGAATTGGACTCATTTTTAATTTCTAGTCCACTTTTCTGTAACAAATAGTTTGGCTCTGGTAAATTTGTCTCAATTATTTTACGAAGGGTCGATGAAAAAAGTTTAGATCTTGTTTCACATGTATTTGTGTGTTGCAGTGTTAGTTTTGTTGTGTTGATCTTATTCATAATATCCGCATTTTGCTTGCATGCTGACTTTATTTCATCTGTCTGTCTCAAGTCTGTGGATGCAATCCCAAGCTTATTACTACTTTGTGAAGTCTTCTGAAGGAGCCTTTTCGTGGTATCAAAAATCTTATCATTTGTGTCCTGAATAGGTTTTTTTTCACATACAATTTTCTTACCCTTTATAATGTGCAGATCTGCCTTGTGTGTCCTCGGCTTCCTTTTTCTTGCAAATTCATCATATATATCTGGAGTTTTTGAAGACGATGAACCAAAGTTTGGAACATTTACTTCACCAACCGTCGTAGGTGTAGCTTGAATGCTTATTCTTGCACTTCTGGATCTTTGTTTTACAGGAATAGTTATTTTTGTGTTATTCTCTTTTTGCGGGCTAATCTTTGTCGGTGATTTAACCCTGTCCCTTGACAGAAGAACTTTGATTCCTGTCATTATTGATGGCCCATTTCCATAAGATGGATCCACGTATGATCGGTTGTAAATACTTGATGTTGGTCTACGTGTTGTGTTTTTTGTAGTTTCCAATTTATCTTTCCACAGTGTAATACGCTCAGCTTGAAAACAAGAGGAATCAGCAAAAACTGTTGTTCCATCTTCTCCTGAAAAAGGTGTTTCTTGGTTTCTTGGAGATGCTATTTCTTTTCCAATTGCAACTATGCCTTTAAGCATTTGTGCGTCGCAAATTGAATGTGAAGCCTGTTGTTTCAAATTTGAAATGATTTCATCGCGAAGATTTCCTGTTTTGTAAAGACTTGCAGATTTTGCTTTGCTAGGTATCATATTAACAGGTCCGGGAAATGTACTTGCACTTTTACACGAAGATCTAATTTTAGTTTTCACAGGACTCTTTTGCACTTTGACACAATTTGCAACTTGAAACTCAACAGTATCTTTCTCAATATAAGTCTCTTTATTGTTAATAGGTTTTACCTTTCTGTTTGCTATTGATGTATTGTGTTCTTTTTGTTTCATACTTTCCTTTCCAGTATTTCTAATTCCTAGCTTTTCGGACGGTGATTTACTCTTCCTAGGAGTGAACTGCATTCTCTCTACGAATGAACCTATTTCTGCTTTCCAATCATTTTCCTTTATCCTCAAAAGGTCTGGTATTTTATCTGCAAATTTTGCTGATGATATTTTCAATTTTGTTCTGGCCTTTCCCTTATAAGTCGATTTTTTCTTATCATCCTCAATTTCAGCATCCATTGGAAATTGATTTATATCCGTAACAACTTCATCTCCTATTATTTTTTTTCTAGGAGTTATGGAAACTTCTATATTACCTGTTCCAAAATCTATTTGGGATGTCATAATACTTTCCTTAGATTCTGCACTCATGCACTGTTCATTTTCAATATCATCATCTGATGTAATTTTTGTTTTAAGCAAGTTTTCATTTTTCTCTTTTGAATTCATTTTATTGCTAGCAAGATCATGTACTGCAGAATTATTAGCATCTGGATCAGACATGTTAAGTTTTTGTTTGAATGTTTCATTGTGTGTTTCAAGCTTTCCAGCTGTATTCTTTCTTCCTTTCGCAGACTCTTTCTCTTTACATGTGTGTACACTGTTATGTGATCTACTCCTTGTGACTCTTTTTTCGACCAGGGCTACATTTTGTAATGATCTGCTCTCTTTTGTCATGCTTTCTTTTGGGATAGTTTCTTTGTGTGATGTTCTTTTTGCCATATGAACATCTGGAAACTCGACCTGCATCGTTTGTTTGCTACAAATACGTATTTGAGTATCCTTCTTATATAAAGCTTGTGCTTGTAAGATGTGTGATTCACTTTTTTTCAGCTCATCTTCATTTTCTACCAATAACACTTGGTCCTTACTTGCAATCTCTGCAGTTTGGTTCCCATCTTTTACCTGGCAGGGGTTATTATTCATATTTATTTGCATGTGTTTTTCATTTTCATCTGCATTTTTATCATAGGTCAACATTTGTCTGTCCATTTCGTATTTCATTTTTACATCTTTAAGTTCATCAGTTGTGTTATACATGTCCTTATCACCTGATAGTTGAACTGATGTAGAACCAACTCTATGACCATGGGTCCCTTTCTCTCCATACACATCTCTGTCCTTTATTAACACATATGGAGGAAAAATAATTGGTCATGTAATACAAAAAGCGACGATCAAATGAAACAGTGATTATAATCAAATTACATATATAATTTAAGTCAATCTTTTATTGTTTTTATCATAATCAGTCTTTAAGGATGCATGTGTCACAAGATGGTGATCGGGCATGATCCTGATCAGGCTGCGAGGAGGAACAACTCTGATCTGAATGTTTGCTTGCAGTAAAATTCAAAAGATTGGTTTTGGTAGATGTAGCTCAAATCAATTTGATCATTATTATAACTTATTTTAATCATTCAAATTAAGCAATTGTCCTAGACAATATACCAAGAAGAAGTTAACATCATATTTTGTGAATCTAGAAGAAGGTAAACCTGTGCATGCAATTAAAAGAGTAACTTAACTGTTTACCTTATAGTACATGCAAATGTCACCTTTGGAAAGCTCATACAGTTTCATTTTGATAAAGTTGAAAACATTGCAAGAACGTAACATTACTTGTTTTGAGAAATTCTTCCCTTTCCAACAATGTTTTCAGTGTCTATGACACATAACAATATGTCACAGGGACAATAAAACATGCTGTCAGTTATATGTATTTTAAGTTTTCACTATAGCCATATAAGGCAAAATAGCCCCCCTCCCCCTGGAGGCCATGTTTTTCAACCAATCAACATGGCCTGGAGAAATCTGATAGAGGGTCATCTAAGGAACATTTCTAGAAAACTATTTGAAAATCTGCCAACCAGTTTGGGAGAAGAAGAATTTTGAAGGTTTTTTTGTTTCGTTGCCATGGAAACCAGAATTCTGCAAGGATCCCAAAAATTTGAAGGAATTCTGGTGAGGTCATTGAGAGGTTGCTTTCTGTGGAGTTTCATCTCAATTGACCCATTGGTTACCGAGGAGAAGAAGTTGACGGACGACGGACAAAAGGTGATCACAATAACTCACCTTGAGCACTTTGTGCTCAGGTGAGCTCAAACTAAGATGAGCAAGAAAGAACAAAATCATACATCAACAGCTGAGTTATAAATTTGATTAATTAACCCTTTCCCTCATACAGATGCTTTCTGACGCCTCTGCCAAAGATGGCTTTTTGAAAACATAGTGGAAAGAGAAGAATTGCTCTAATCGAACAATTTCTCCTTTTGCCACAATGTTTTCCACTATTTGTCAGATTATCCATTCAATTGTTTTCTATTTCTTAACAAACTATGTTCAAAGTCGTCTGCTGCAGAATTGTCGTATGCGGAAAAGGGTTAAAATCATTTAGGTATCTCTTCTATTCTGGCACCAAGAGCAATAAATTCAAGATAAGCCTCAGCTGTCAAATACTCAAATACTGAAGAATTAATGTTGACACCTCTTTGATCAGTTTCAATTTATTATTTTAATTGAATCAATTGCCCATTTTGAATATAATCTGGGACTATTAATATGGGGAAGAGAAATAAGTGCGATACAAATGCTTGTCGTCTTTACAAAACTGTTTATGTACGTAAATGTTGATAATTAAACCTTGTACATGTAACGCAGAATATCTATCAATAAGAACAACAAGCATATTATATAGGGCTTTATAGCCCGTCACACTTGTTTCTCTTCCCCGTACTAATAGTCCCATATAAAATTTCCTTTTTTATATGATGCATGCAATATTTCAATTCAATTTTATATAGTTTCGACCCTTCCTCAAATTTGCAGCAGACAACCTTGAAAAAACATGTTGTCAAAAATATAGGTAAAAACTATAAAAATTAATGAAAGAATTATTGAATAGTATGGCAAAAATATAGGTAAAAACTATAAAAATTAATGAAAGAATTATTGAATAGTATGGCAAAAAGTGCAATCTCTACTTATGAGCAATTTCTTATTTTGTCAAAATGTTTCCAAAAATCTTCTGCTGTAGAGGCATCATAAAATCATAGATAGATCTGTATCAGGGAAACGGTTAAACTTTATTCCAGCTTTATGTTTATATAAAACACCCATTCATATTGTCAATCCACTATATTTCACAAACCAGGGCAAATCTACTCCCTTTATGATAGTCATAGGTTTCTGTTCTCGGAATGCGGTTTCATATTTTGACTGTTCGCATCTTATACCTGTAAGATACCTGTAAGATGATTTTGGACTCTGTAGTAAGGACGTCCTTTTTAAGCCCCTCTTGGTTTTGACTAGATCTGGCACTATATTTATTCTGGTGATCACAAATGATTAGATAGAAGTTATTGGTACAGGTAGATTACGTCTGGAAATACACTGATGTCCTTCTTAGACAGCCTTTCTTCTGGACTCAATATTGATATAGGATATCTCCTTTTCAGTGACAATCCATCCTCACCTTGAAATTCTCCAATGGATCATGTACATACAATGCAATATATTACGGCGATATATTGAGACTGACTTTACTTGGGCAAATTGATGTGACCAGTGTCTCCTGTTCAACATTGATTTAAACCAAATCATTTTGGAGTTAAATTTAAACTTATTTATTTTACAGCGATTGCGAAACTATTTTTCAGCTTATATTAATCACGCTAGATGTCTGCTTCCTGGAGACTTAACCAGTACTCTCGTAGTCTAATTTGGGTAAATAATTTCTCGTCTCTTTTAACAGGATATGACATTTATTTCACATAGTTTGGACAAATTAGTAACTTGCTCGTATTGACATTTTAAATGACGAAATATCTACAAAAAAGACAAACGAAGCTATTTGCAAAATTAACCCAAACCAAGCAGCAGGCTGTGACGGTATATAAAGTTATTTTATAACTAATACTAAAAGACGTAAAAGTGTTGGAACTCAAACTTAAACCAAACTATTAAATGACATATTGATGACGGGACAATAATGGTAACATTCATATTGATGACGGGACAATAATGGTAACATTCATATTGATGACGGGACAATAATGGTAACATTCATATTGATGATGGGACAATAATGGTAACATTCATATTGATGACGGGACAATAATGGTAACATTCATATTTGACTCAAACAAAATATAAAGACGAGCATTCAACTTTAACCCTTTACTTCATATAGACGCTTTCTGACACCTCATGCAGCAGCAGACAGCTTTTTGAAAACATAGTGACAAAAAACCACATGTTTTCCACTTTTCGTCATAGGTTATCCATTCAATTTCTGAGATATTCCATTTTTTGACAAAGTCGTCTGCTGCAGAATTGTCGTATCAGAGAAAGGGTTAATCAACAAAATGCATATTATTTGATACAGAATGGTCATAATTATGTAATCCTTCCAAAAAATACATCGGTATGCTTATTTTTCTTTTCTTTTTTATCCTGCATACGCGACCAATAATGACGGATGATAAAACGAGAAACCGAAAGTCTAAATTGTTTCGGACTAATAATTATGAAGTTATGAGAGAAATAAATATCGATCTATCAGTCAAGATATTCCTCAAGATAGATGTACCTCGTCAATCAAGGGAATGAGATATGCAACATAGTTTGCATACTCGCATATTTATGGGGGTTATAAAAAAAAATAAAAATCGGGTTTTGCGTGTATCCGGGTACTGTTCCTTTGTCCTAATTTGGGACATTTCGTTGCTACGTTTGTTGAATAGAAGTGCCACTATAACAAATACCATATAATATTACCACAATTACCTTGATGTTTCGGGTGAACAATAGTAGAAATCGCAATTAGTGTATGTAACTAATAGAATTGATTAAAAATGCCAAATTCAAAGCGAAAGTGCAAAATTCCAAATTTTAGAGAACCAATCACATGCGACAATAAATCTCGGGAACCAAAGCGATTTTCTCTCAAGGTCCAATTACGCTAATTCATCCGCAAGTCCCTTTGATCTACTGTAGTTCCTAAAAAAACCTTTATTTGCCTTGAAATAGTTGTACCTCTGTCCAAGACTGCATTGGATATGTGACAATGGGTGTAAATTCTTTGTAAATATGTATAGGATGCACTGGAACTGTTTGATTTGATCATTTTAGGTATTTTGACCTTGTTTGAAAGTGAAAGTAGGGAATGTGGAAACCCAGTTTCAGCCCAGCTGGATTGTGTGCAAAATGACGGTCACCATCTTCACTGAGCGAGTTCTTTCTTGCATAATGCATGACCCCCCATTTTCTATGGATTATTTTAAAGGTAAGATGTATCTCTTTAAAATGATATTCATTGTTCTCACTGGGAAATGCTTAGAAAGTGTGACAAATGAGTGTTGAAGCTGGATGATTTACATAGAAACAAAGAAGGAATTTATTTAGTGTATTGTGACATATAACTACAAATATACGTTGATTATCAATGCAACTGCGGTAAACCGTAAGTAAGCATGTTAACTGGTTTAAGTCTTACATTGTGTACCAGGTAATGATTTCGGTATACCTATGTTGAGCCATTTAGTCATTAACCCTTCCCCCATACATCCAGCGGACGACACACACACATGGAATATGTTTATACATTATTAGAGTTGAAAACATTGTTGCGAAAGGTGGTTTTGCTTATTTTGAGCCATCTCCCATTTTGGAACACGTATTTTATAAGGCGTCTGCTGCAATTACGTCAAATTGCGTCTGCTGATGGGAAGGGGTTAAAGCACGAATGTCATGTTCACATAGTGTACTAGGTAAGGATTTGTGCTTCCTCTTTTTAAGACCATACAGCATTAACGAATATAATTCAGTCGGTAAGCATTTCCTAATGATGCTGGGTTTTTTTCCAGGTGAAACATCTAAACATAACGCTTTGTTGTGTGTATAGAATGTGTAATATACTTAGTGAGAGTTTCAGTGGTTATGCAATTCAAAAACAATTTGATACGACGTTACTTTGAGTTTATAAACAATAATTGAAGGTTAACGATTGAAAGAAGCAAAATGTACTCAATCTCAATCATACCCATACCATACCCGCTCTGTACACATAACCTACCCGTTCTGTACACATACCTACCCGTTCTGTACACATACCTACTTGCTCTGTACACATACCTACCCGCTATGTACACATACCTTGCTGTTTGAAAAGTTCTTCTTCACGGTGATGACTTTCTTAGAATACTGAACTAATTATCCTTCTTCTTTCAAGTAAGAATATAACCAACTAAACATACCATCAGTTGATTGCTAATGTAAAGCTTGAAGCAAATTGTTCGAGAAACGGTAATTACATAACGTAAGAGGTTAAACATCGCAAAAATGTTATAAATTAAATCGCCATAGGTGTCTAAACTTAAAAGAGAAAATCTGTAAGTATGAACATCAAGCAGTTCGATCTATCTCAGACACGGCATGTAAGAAATCTTCTCAATCCTTTAACAGACGCGACATTGGCATAACACAGTGGGGCTACAATTCTAGTATTAGGCAGAAAATGCATTTAGTCTATGTAACATAAAGGATGAGAGTTAAGATATTGGTATAGACAGGCTCGACCGAGTCTTAACTATACGTACATCAATGCAACAAGACAGCGAATCGCCTCACGATGTTTATTAAATGAGCCGGTCCAAGGTACAAAGGTACAAGTTGCATCCACACCGTCTGATCAAGACCTGTATTGTTCACATACTACCAACTCTTCTGACAACTCGTGTAGATTATGATAATACTGGACAGATGTAAATACTTATCTGAACATACACTGTTCATAAATGCCAACTTGTACCTTTTCTCATGCACTGTTTGACATTATAGACTAAATAGCGTGTACAAGTACTGAAAATAATCTGATCTGTAATATCAGGTGTATCACAAAACGACATCGCAAACATGAAGATTCTACCTCTAAATGAGTAGGCGTGGCGGACGTAAATAATAGCACTTACCACTTCCCCCTCCGATTTGACCTTGTATCGAGGTAGGATCCTGAACTGTGCGTTTTTAGCGTTGAAGTCGTGCAGCGATACCTGTGAAGATATAACGAAACGGGTTAATAGAGGGTATTAGTAGATCATTTGATGCACGAGCCATCATTTCTCACGTGTTTATCGGTTTATAGTTAACCCTTTCCAAAATACAACAAATTACCAGAAGGCGGCTTTAGAAACACTTACGCAATACTTGGAAACCAAATACATAATTATGCAAGTATATTTATAGATAGTTGAAAACATTTTGATAAAAGGAGACATTGCCGATTATGTCTTCCAAAGTTATCTGCGTCAGATGCGCCAAAAAGCATCTCTTGCTATATGTTTAAGTTATGTGAGCTTACGTAATCAATATTTTTCGATTCAAGTTCAAATAACTTATATGACGCTTCCCTATTACAGCCAACTATCCAGGCCTCCTTTATGATTTTTCGGAATTGCAATTCTTTCATTTTTTCGGATGTTTTTCCCAAAACATAATATGAAGTAAACTGCTAAATATCAACCGGATGTAACCAATGAAAACTAATCACAGGATTTTGATTTTTGACAAATCATCTGCATCGTATATAAAACTATGGCTTAAATGAATCTAAAAGTAATCAGAACTGCATTTAAACAAATATCAAACTAATATCCGTGTTTATCGAGGGAGTTATTCGGCATTTCTTGTCATAATAAATGTTCATGCAAATGTTCTTTGTGTACTATTAACCCCTTTCCACATACACAATAATATTTAGCTTTTTAGAACTTGTGTCGGTAATAATAGAGAATCTCTTTAAATGAAAGTATGATTTTTGAATAAATATAATTAAAACATTGATGAAAACGGAGTAACTGCTTATTATGAGCAATTTATCCTTTTGCAACATTGTTTTCAACAGTCGCAAGCTGTATACTTTTTACATGCGTCTTCACAAGTTGAGATAATCTTGTTCACATGATGATCTGGATGTATACTGTTCACAAAAGCAAACTTGCATCTTTTATTAAACACTGGTTCATTCGTTTTTTTCCTGATTCTGAAATACTTTTCTGAACTTGCAAAAGTATCAAACATGCACGTAATAACATTGGTTTTTGAATATACCAGCATGCCACGATGCATGTAATTATATGAGAATGTCATTATCTTAACAAGTTCGTAATTTCTTATTTACCATGTCATGTTTCCGTAATTACAATTTGAGTCGATGCCAGGAAGGGCAGCAGATACCGTTTATATCAATTAGTAACTTACCTTCATGTAATTCTTGTCGATTTGACTTGTCTGTGTTGTGCTCATATGTACAAATTTGCCCGTGTAAATGTGTTTTAACTGTTAAAAAGAAACAAAATTACACTCTAATTAAAGTTGTGTAATGAAATATTTTGCAAATCATTTTGACAATCGAGAAAGTAAATTGGAACTATTTCTTGGTGTCGTTGTTATGATGATATATTTTATCAAACCACTTTGAATCATTTACGAAATGGTAAAGAGAATCGTGTAAAAAAAACATTATGTAATTGCAACCAATTTATTCCATTGAAATTTATGTGACGATAGATTCTTTTAAAAAGCGGCGAAAAAATGAAACAGATACAACGGCATACATGAAGATTCCACCATGTTATTGGCGAGTTTATGTACTTCTATGTCACGTGACCCCATATCATTTCCACATTAATCCTTTCCCACATACAGACGTTTTCTGATGCCTATAAATCAGAGAAATTTTAAAAACATAGTGACAAAAGTAGGAAGTGCTCATGATGGGTTATTTCTACTTTTGTCACAATGTTTTCTACTCTATTAAATAGTTCTACATGCATTTATCAAGATTTTAAACATTTTGTCATGATCGTTTAAAAGTCGTGTACTACAGATGTGCTGTATGTTGGAAAGGCTTAATTAATTCATGTAACAG